>CAUYPK010150842.1:0-26484 GCA_963574355.1 Loris lydekkerianus | reverse complement strand
CCACGGCCTCAGTGCTGTGAGCTGGTCCACGTTCTGCTCTTCCCCACGGCCTCAGTGCTGTGAGCTGATCCAGGGTCGGGTGTGCCCGAGGGCCTCCGTGCGGTGTGCTGATCCAGGGTGTGGTGTGGCCGAGGGCGGCGGTGGGGTGGGCTGGGCGGGGGGGAGAGCGGAACTTGGATCAGCTCACAGCACTGAGGCCGTGGGGGAGAGCAGACCATGGATCAGCTCACAGCACTGAGGCCTTGGGGAAGAGCAGAACGTGGACCAGCTCACAGCACTGAGGCCGTGGGGGAGAGCGGACCATGGATCAGCTCATAGCACTGAGGCCTTGGGGGAGAGCGGAACGTGGATCAGCTCACAGCACTGAGGCCGTGGGGGAGAGCAGACCATGTATCAGCTCACAGCACTGAGGCCGTGGGGGAGAGCGGAACGTGGATCAGCTCACAGCACTGAGGCCTTGGGGGAGAGCAGACCATGGATCAGCTCACAGCACTGAGGCCTTGGGGGAGAGCAGACCATGGATCAACTCACAGCACTGAGGCTGTGGGGGAGAGCGGAACATGGACCAGCTCACAGCACTGAGGCCTTGGGGGAGAGTGGAACGTGGATCAGCTCACAGCACTGAGGCCGTGGGGGAGAGCGGACCACGTATCAGCTCACAGCACTGAGGCCGTGGGGGAGAGCGGAACGTGGATCAGCTCACAGCACTGAGGCCGTGGGGGAAAGCAGAACATGGACCTGCTCACAGCACCTCTTGTCTTCCCTCCTTTCCCACGCCTCCATCCCAGTGGAAACCTCATTGCCTCTCTCTTGCACAGCTACAAATCTTCCCAACTAGTTTTCTTGTTTCCACCCTTGTCCTACGCAGTTTATCCTTCTATAGCATCAAGAGTATCTTTATAAAATCTAGATTAGAGGGAGATTGCACTTGGCATTAAACCTAAATTCCTCTACACCATGTGGACTTTACCTGTCTTCTGACCTCCCACTACGTCCCGGCCACCCTGGCCTCGTGCCTGCTCTTAACATTTGCCTTTGGCCTTGGCCTTTACATACACTTTTTCTCTACCTGGAGAGTGTTCTTCTCTCCTCCTCTTCAAACAGGCTCCTCTTCATCCTACATGTCTGAGATCCAACATCACCTCCTCAGAAAAGCCTTCTTTGGTCATCAATTTAAAGTTACTATCTGTTACATTATTGTTTATCACATAAATGATGGATTCTATAGATTATATAGATTTTACTAGATAAGTTATAAACATATAGCATATATTTCTATTAAATGTTTAAATTGGCCTGATTAGTTTTGTGTTGCCCCCATGACAACCAATAATCCCTTTATTTATTGTTTACTGTTAGTCTTCCCCAACCAGACTGAAGGCTCTTCAAGAGAAGAGATCTTGTCTATTTTGTGTGCCGGACAGGGCTCTGCCTCTCCCTGAGCCACAGTGTGTTCAGGCAAGACTCACCTGCCTTGGCTACTTTGGAGACTGCTGAAAAGTATAAATAAGAAAATGGAATGGCTTGGCGAAATCATTCCTTTTTTTGTTTGTTTATTAAATCATAACTGTGTACATTAATGCATTTATGGGCACAGTAAATAAAGCAAACAGACACCCTTCAGAATGGGAGAAGATTTTTACAGGTTATGTTTCTGACAAAGGTCTGATAACTAGAATCCTCAGGGTACTCAAACTAATCAATAAGAAAAGAACAAATATCAGAAATCATTTTGTTTTCTCATTCCTCTGTTACTTACTGCCCAGGGTATTAAAATATTATCCTCTTTGATTTTGCCTATTCCACATTTCTTGCAAAGAAACTAGAGATCATTAGGTCTAGTGAACGGGCAGGACACTAAAATCATGCAGGGAAATCATGGTTCACATAGACACTCCAGAAAATCCCAGGGTGTAGAGTCGAGGTAGGTGTAGCTTGCAGCAGCCACCTCTGCTACTCAGATCTGACCCTATCTACTTCTATCTCACCTCTCACAGATTAAAGCTGGTCCAAAAGTTTTAGGGCCCTTCTGTGGAGAGAAAGCCCCAGAACCCATCAATACGCAGAGCCACAGTGTCCAGATCCTGTTCCGCAGCGACAGCTCGGGCGAGAACCGGGGCTGGCAGCTCTCATACAGGGCTGCAGGTAAGAGCTCCCTCCCCAGTCACACTGAGCCTCCGTGCTCACCCTGCCCAGAAGCAGTGGCTGAAAAAGGAGGGCTGCAGGCTTGGAAATCCTCTGGGGACCCAAGGGTACTCCCGGCTGAGTACCTTGGGACCAAGGCTACTTTCTGCCTCAGTTTTCCATCTATAAAATGGGGGCAAGGACACCAATAATGTTGGGTGGACAAGACTAGCTTCCTTGAATCTAGAGCTAGAATGTGGATATGGGCTGCAGCTCAGAATAATTTCATTATGGTGCTTTGCCTTCTTGTGGGTCTCATTCCCCAGTTCCCCAAGGCAGCCAGTCCTGTTCCAAACCCTCATAGAGCCAATTGACCCATTATAACTGATATGAAATAACTCAAGGAAGAAGTATGAACATCAGAGACAAGAGACCGCAGCTGGGCATGACTGATCCCGTTCACAGAGGGAGAACATGGCCCGGACTCCGAGATCACCCATAGTGCCCAGCAGGGGAGAAGAATGGAGAGAATATTAACAAAAGAGAGTCTGTCTGGGAAACAGTGTCAGGGATAGGCCCAGACCTGAGGATCCTGTCAGATTTAGCCTTTTGAAGAGAGAACATAGAGGCATGTGATCATAGCCTCTCTAATGCTTTCACGAAGGGTCTTGGGAAGAAATAGCAACTGGGTCATCCTGGGTGGCCCAAGAGGGCAAATTACATGAAGTAAAAGTCACCAGACACACGTTTCAGCTGAAAAGGAAATTATTGTTCTGTAATTTGCAGAGTCTGCATATGGAAGGTATAGCTAAGGGCTGTACTGAGCTCCCCGTCACTGGGGGAATAAAAATGTATGTTTGCTATCTACGATGGGAGGATGCTGGAAAGAAGCATCAGCACACAATGGCTGGGTTCAGTGACATTAATGTTTCTTTCAACCCTGAATTTTAATGAAATCATCTGGCAAAATACTGATAGGATCAGGTGTACCTGCTCAAATAAACTTGCCCCACCCAGGCAGGGTCAGGTTCATGGCACACCCAGGAAGGGTCAGACTCAAATCCCTCCCAGGAAATAGGAAAGCTACCAACACTGGCTGCTCTAACCCTTTAAATCCCTGTCTGCCATAGCCCACATGTGGATTTCTCCCTAGTCAGGAATTTCACCCCACCTGCACTCCAGGTGGAATAAAAGCCAGTTTATTGCATGAATTGGATCTCTGTTTTCCTTTCGTCTTGCATCTCAGAATGATTTTATCCTTGGGTCTGGAACCTTTCAAGCACCAAGTCTGAAAGTGACTTGCTCAGGGCCCCAGAGTAAATCTCTTGCAAGGCCCAGAAGGTCTAGGCCTCCAGTACCCAGTCCTGGGCTGTGTCCACTGCTATCAGGCTTTGCTTTGTAGGTGCTGGGCCTTTCCTGCCAGACTCTTGTTTTCTCACTGCTGTTCTTTCATTCACTCCCCACCAGGAAAAGAGTGTCCAGAGCTACACCCTCCTGTCCATGGGAAAATCGAGCCCATGCAAGCCAAGTATTCCTTCAAAGACCAAGTGCTTGTCAGCTGTGACACAGGCTACAAAGTGTTGAAGGTGCAGGACCCTGCCTGGGGAGGGGCAGCGACCAGGCCAGAGAAACCCTCCAAATCCCCAGGGGGACACACGTGCAGCCAGAGCTTGTCACGGTCCCAGCACAGTATTTCCTAACTGCCCCATAAACCTCCTAAGTGCCCCAGACTGTCTCTCACACTTCTGGAAGTGGTACAAAAGTTATTTGTTTGTTTGTTTGTTTATTTATTTATTTTAATCAGAGCAGGGACTAGTTTTATTAGAAAAAAAAAAATACGGATCCATTCAGCTGTATAATCAAGGCTGACAATGATAACAAAGTCTGTCAGGCTTACAGGGTGGGCCAGGAGGCAGGAAGTCGAGGGTTTGGAGGTGGCAGACGGGCCCTCCTTGTTGCCCCACCCTCTGAAATGGAATCACCTGGCTAGCCTTAAAACAAAAATCACTTTTGGGGTCTTCCTTGAGATCCATTACAGCAGAGTTCTTAGGACTAAGACTGCTGACTGGGTTTCTTGTGTTGCTAAGGCATTTTATGTGCAGCCAAGCTGGAGGAACCTGCTCTCAAGGAATGTCCTCAAAAGGGGTCTGTGAGATGGTGTCAGCATCACCTGGGAACTTGTTAGAAATGCAAACTTGGCAGGGGCGGGGGAGGCTGAGGCTGTGGAATTGCTTGAGCTCAGGAGTTCAAGATCAACTTGAACAAGAGCAAGACCCTGTCTCTACTGAAAATAGAAAAACTAGATCAGCATTGTGGCAGATGCCTGTACAGTTCCAGCTACTCGGGAGGCTGAGACAGGAGGATTCCTTGAAGCCAGGAGTTTGAGGTCACTGTGAACTGGGCTGATGCCACGGCACTCTACCCAGGGTGACAGAGTGATGCTCTGTCTCAAAAAAAAAAAAAAAAAAGAAAAGAAAAGAAATGCAAACTCTTGTGTAGGCCAGACCCACTGACTCAGAAAGTCTGGGGAAAGGGCCCAGCAGTCTGTTTTAACAAGGCCTCCAGGTGATGCAGACTGCTCGGCCCACTTTGAGAACCACTGCTCTGAAAAAGCAGTCAAGGCTACAGTTTCCCCTGCAGAGACAATTGCCCTCTTTGCACATAGCCCTTGCCTCTCTCCAGAGGAGGAACAGGAAATAGGAATTCAGCATCTACCTTTCCCTTATCTTTAAACTCACCCTTGGAAGCCCATAGGTGGAAAATCTCAGACGAGGACAGGTAGTTTGGGGGTTTGAGTTGGTTTTGCTAAGAAACAAACACAGACCCCACCTCATCTCCTTTTTTCCACTCCCTTCTTCCTGTTTCTCCCTAGGATAATGTGGAGATGGACACATTCCAGATCGAGTGTCTGAAGGACGGGACGTGGAGTCACAGGATCCCCACCTGTAAAAGTAAGAAAACCTGACGGGACAAGGATAAGGCCAGGAGGCTCCCCTCACAGGTGGGGTCTGAGCAGAGACCATGCCTGGGTGTGAGCTTGGCAGGGACACTCTAAGGGTCAGGAGGTCAACAGATGCTCCAGCATTGAAAAAAAAGTGTATCAGCAGTAAGACTTGAGGATCACCAAAGAAACTTCATGTGGGCCCGCGCGTTTACTTTCTAAATGCTAATTTTTCTCAGCCTGCAGATAGACTGCCAGCCTTGCTAGCAAGAATAGCATGTCCCCAGGTTTGAAACTAGCCCCAGCAATGACTAACTCAGGAAATTAGTCTGCACTGGGGCCCAGAGCTGCGTGACCTTGCTGGTCTGTACATGGCCATCAGCAGTGTCCACTAGATCTTTTAGGACAGCTCATAATTTGGGACTGTGTAGAAAGGGCTGTGGGGTCTGCACAGGGGTTCTAAGGCCTATCTGGGTTCTTAGGACCCAGAGTCTCTGCCCCTAATCCACTCTGTGACCATGGGCCCCTAACCTGCTTTTGAGGAAAAGATCCTTCTCCTCAATGGTAAAATTAAGTGTTTGGAGTAGCTTTAACAGTCTAGGATGTATGCCAATGGTTTTAAAATATGGTCCATATGAATCGTCTATTGAGCTTTGTAAAATACAAGTTTCCAATCACTCCCCCCACTCCCCACCCAGGTGAGATAATGCAAGACTTACAAGGACCACAATTTTAGAAACATCAATAGCAACAGTGATGAGAAGAGGCACAGTGACAGAAAGAGTCAGAGAAGAAAGGAAGGAAAAGGAACAGAGGATTTGCTTTAGAATAGAGAGGTGCGTGTGGTGTTAAGACTTGGGGCTGGTTCCACCCACCTTCACTTCATGATCTTTCGTGCAAACAGGAGGGCTTTGCTGCCTTCCTCCCTTTCTTCTACCCAGTAGTCAGACAAATCCACTTGGGGAGACTCTCTCAGAGGGTAGGGCTCCATTAAGACAAATCCCAGGTAAAAGCTTGAAGCAGAAAGTGCTTTTTTGTAATTTTTCTTTTTCTTATTATGATGTGGCTGGAGCGATAGCCTAAGTGTAGGAAAAGAGGAGCATTTTTTGGCTGCAACAAATGTCTCAAGAAATCATTACTAGTTGCCCATGCAGAGTTCTACAGGGCATTCAGATGGAAAGACAAGGTCCAGATACAGAGGAACTCGAACACTGGTGGGCACAGCTCCACCTCCTCCAAACTGGCTCCAGGGGCAGTGGTGTGACAGGGTCTAAGCAAAGCACTCTGCAGAGTACAGCCAGGGTCATTTTGAAGGAGGAGGTGACAGAGGGTATGGGGAGTTCAGGACAGACTGCAGGTTTGGAGTCAGGAAGTTCCATGTTCAGGTGCAGACTTTCGAACCAAATGAGGATTTCGAACCAATTCACTTGGACTCTTGGTCTCAGTTTCCTGCCTTCAAGATGATTCTGAAGATGAACCGGTCAACATGTGGACTGTACCCGAGGAGTACCCAGAGTGGGGAAAGGCTCAGTAAAAACTTGTTCCTACTCCAGCCCCACCCTCATTCCCTCACTAGGAAATGTGAAAATTAGTTTCTCTCATTCATACTTTTAGAAAGTAGGAAACATTATTGATATTTTTTTCCCTGGCACATGTAAACATACAATAGAATGTCCTGTCATCCTGTGCTAAAGGAAAAAGGGTTTTTTTTCCTCCCTCATAATGATCCTATTCTCCCCTACCAGGCTGTATAAAGACTATTAGAATTAACCCAGACAACCCTGGCCTCTTTGCCCAGTCAGCAAGTGTTTACTGAGCATCTCTCTGTACCAGGCACTGTGCTATGTTTAAAAAAAAAAAAAAAAAATGCAAAGGCAATATTAAGATGTTTTGAGTCCCCATGGATTGTGCGTTATAGGGCTTGGACCAGACAAGGGGTGTACAATGTGTGGTAAAGAAATGGGCTCTGGAAAAAGAAGTGGAAATTATGGGTGGTTGTCCTGGCCTTGCCTCTGCCTTGCTGTGGTGACCCTAGGCATGTTCTGCTCTACTCTGAATGCTATCTATCACATGAGGATCTGGACCAGATGAATGCAAAGCTCCCTCCAGGGACTAAATGTTACAATCCTCATGAGCCAGGTTGTATGACTCTGCAAATTCTCAGAGTGGCCCAAACTCCACAATCCCAAACTGTTCTTCCTACTGGCTGTACCTAAACTATGCATTCTTAATTCTGGTGGAGTGATTTCTATGTTTCCTGCATAAACTGTTTCTGCTTGGCTTGCTAATTTCTCTCTTTCTCTCTTCCCTTCTCTGCTTCCTTTCTCTGTATCTCTTGATCCTTCTTTGATCTTCGCCACGGTGGCAGAAAGCGAAATCGATTTGGAGAGTGAACTCAAGTCAGAGCAAGTGACAGAGTGAATGACGGGACCCCACACAGTGCAGACATCCAAGAATGGATCACTCACAAGACCCCTGAGCCCCAGAGCTGCTCCACCCCTCCCCACCTGCCAAGCCTCCATTGTCCTTTTCAGTGTGGATTAGAACAGGTGCTGACCAAGGCAACACAGTCCCAGCAGTTGAAAGTGCTGTGTATGTGAGAACAGATTTCTCTGCTTGAGAGTATGCCCATCATTCAGACATTACTCCAGAAAATAATGAAAAGAATGGAGGATGTTTTTAATCACCTAGAAGTAAACTGTACTGTTCTCAAATGAAAAATACCTTTGGTCCTAGAAACACAAGCCCTAATAGACAATCATGTGACCTTAGGCTGACCAGGTCAGCCACATGGTCAGCCAGTGGGCCCTGGCTTCTAATTCATTCCATACTTCAAGTTTAAATGGGTCAGAATGCCTGTGACATTATGACTTTAAAATTGTGTTACCTGTTGTTACTTTCTTAAGAACCATGAGTAGTTAAAACAAATAATAATTCATATAATGAGAACTTTTGAGAATCTGGACATTTTCTCATTCACAAAAGTATCCCTTTTATCCCTACATAAGACAAGGATGACATTCCCTCATATGAGTTTGTTTCCTCTCAGGCTTATAAGTTCTGTATTTCTTAAACTTAACTGATTAAAAATTTTACAGAGATGGATATTGCATCTTGAAAGTAGTAGTCTTCAGCTCTGGTGCTGTGGGACATCAGCGGGTCCTAAACAGTGACAGAGAAAGGGATATGGAGTGGCAGCCAGAATCTCTACTTCGGGCTGAACAACATCTGGTTACACATGTCAGAGGACTCCAGTATTAAACTGTGACTCCCCTATTTGGAGGTTAAAAGGCCACATAATGAGGGCACAATTCTGAGCAGTCTGGAGACAGGTGTTAGTTGTGGTAGGTTGGAGGTGCCACAGAAAGAGGAGATGGGCTGGCTATGAAGACAAGCATCAGTTGAATAAATATTTTTAAGCACACAAAACATTAATGGACATCATACTTTGTGAGATAGAGAAAATAATACCTTAAGAGTAATATTTGATATATACCCAAATAATTTTGATTACCAGGAAACGTAAGATACATGCCCAGCATAGAATTATGAATAAAGAGGTCCAGAACAGGGAAGCAACCTTGCCAGAAGAATTAGAAAGGCTTTCAGGAAGAAATAGTATTTGTTAAAGGCCTTGAGGGTGGCTAGAGCATAGTCGTGGGGTATCCTAGACAGCAGGGATGGCACATGCAAAGCCTGGGAGTGGGAGGCAGCCGGGGAGAGTGGCATGCTGAAGGGTTGGGGCTGCTGGAGCGTGGGTGTACCAAGGGAAGGGGAAAAGCTGAGGTGGGGGGAGGCTGGAGCCCCTTCCCTGGGGCCTGAGTCACAGGGTAGCTCTCTAGGAAGTCCCTGGATATAGCAAAGCATCTTGAAGTCTGTAGGTTAACAAAGGTGTGTCTGAAGGAAAATGAATGACTACAGATGACAGTGAAGATGGAGTATGGGGTGATAGAGCCCATCCCAGAGAATGTTGAGAACATGAGGCTAAGGGACTTGGAAAGAAAAGGGGTAATTCCAGGTTATAGAAGTGGTTAGAGACAGCTTTAGAGAAAAGGAAGAAACCCTAAAGCAAAAAGGATAGACTAGCTGAGGAAGCAGATCTGATCTGTGCTGGGTACATAGAGCTGCTCAAAACCCTTGGTGAAAACAAGTTGCCTCCAAGTCCCAGAAAGACATGACATCTTGCCTGTCACTGTAGACCTGGGAAAAAGGGGCACCTCTTCCCCACTCACCATAACCAAGCTGACAAGACCTTCTATTTCCCGCTATTGTCCCCTTTGTTTGGTTGTGGGATCAGTTGTATGAGTGTCCAAAGTCACTCCTCTGGAGTAATGTAAAAGCAGGTCCTCCACCCCCAAAATATCTCCCTGCCAGTGCCAGCCACATACCACGATCTCAGTATCCTGACCATTCGAGGTCACCCTGGCAGTCTTCCACTAGGAACTAGGTAATTAGCTCTTGAGGATACTGCAAGAAAAATAAACTCCTGTACCAAAGTGAAGGGAGACAAAAATAATACCAATATCTAGGCACCAGACAATGGTATTTCCTATAAGAGGAGAAAAAAAAAATCTGTTTTGAGTCTTCCTAGGAAAATAAATTTAAAACTGTTCATAGTTTTAAATTAAAAAAAATCTTATTACGTCTTATTATCATAATGCTGATCTTCACACATTCACCTCACAAAGTAAAAGAAAATCCCTACTTTTGGTTGACCAAAATAAATGAGGCTGTTTTGTTCAGGGGGACTAGAGGCCAAGGCAAAACCACTTTTCTTACTTTCACCTTTCTTCGGGATAAGAGGTGTCTACATTTGCTCCCTTAAAATCCCTTTCCTGAGGGATTGTAATTACCTATGTTTTATGTTAGGTAACACTAGTCCAGCAGTTCTCAACCTGTGGGTCACAACCCCTTTGGAGGTCGAACAACCCTTTCACAGGGATCACCTAAGACCATCCTGCATATCAGATATTAACATTACAATTCATAACAGTAGCAAAATTACAGTTATAAAGTAGCAACAAAAATAATTTTATGGTTGAGGGTCACCACAACATGAGGAACTATATTAAAGGGTCGTGGCATTAGAAAGGTTGAGAACCACTGCTCTAGTCAATTAAAAAGATGAATTTGGAGTCCTAAATTTATGCCAAGATGAACATATAAAATCCAAGAGGACACAGAACTTTGGAAATTCTGCCAGAACTTTGGAAATACTCACAGCTGGTGTCCACTGTTGGCCAGCTAATATCTAGGATAGGTCATCTAACTAGAAAACAGATCCTTAAGAACTATTAGTTCCATTTATTAAAACAGCATGGATTTCGAGGTCAGACCTAGTTCTCTCTTTGACAGTACTGGCTGTAAGACCTTATGACTAGTCAAGTCTCCTCTCAGGGCTCATCTGTAAAATAAAGAGGAAAGTCAAGATCACCTACCCCAGGTTCCTTTCCAGGTGTGAACTTCTGTGATACCTGCATGATTCTTTGACTTAGCCCTAAGATTGGAATTTCCTTAGAAATAAGTATCATACTTTAAAGGAGGCTCTGGAATAAATACAGAAAATTGGGGCCTTGGTCTCTTATGTGGCCATGGAAAGGTGCCCAGAATCTCAGGTGACTCATGCTGGGCTCAGTCAGTGCTAGCCACTCGCCTCAGACGCCCTCTGCGGAGCAGCCGTCTTTGGCCATTCTATACGGGGACTAGAGCCAACCCCAGTGTCCAGCCACCAACAATTGGAGAAAATGGGCAGGTGAAGACTAAAAGCTGGCCCACCCCTGGCCTTGCCTCCTGCCTTTGGTGCTCAAGCAAGCTGCCTGCACAGAGCCAGTAGGGTGGGGCTGTGTACATATGAGGGACCAGGATTTTTCTTTGTTTGGTTTTGGGGTTTATTTTGTGCCAAGCTCCAGACTTGATCTTACTCAGTCTATGGTTAGGCCTCAAAGAATGCAAGGTTTCTTGGTCTCTGTCAGCCAGAATTTTCTTACTAAACCAAAGCCTTCACACTTGGACAGAAGAGGCAGAGGGGATTGCACAACAGAACTGGGAGTCAAAGAAAGGGACTGCGATGGGTAAGAGACTGGGGTCTGTGTAAAGCTCAGCAGACCTGTTCCTTCCCTGGAATTGACACCAGACTAGGTGTGTTGACCACACAGTAGTATATAATGGATGACAGAGACTCCAAAAGCAGGGCCACTGGCTGCTGCACTGATAGTACGCTGCACAATTCTGGGTGTGCTGTTCAGATAGACTGTAACACAGCTCCCTGGGAAGTGAACAGTGCATTGCCTGCACATCTGCATGAGACAGAGACAGTAGATAATCCCAGAGGAAGAGTTAAATATAGCTGAGGGGTCTCACGTCTTCTCTATCAGTTGTAGACTGTGGAGCCCCAGCAGGCCTGGAACACGGGCTGGTCATCTTCTCCACAAGGAATAACCTCACCACATATAAATCTGAGGTCACCTACTCCTGCCAGCAGCCCTATTACAAGATGCTCCCCAATATCACAGGTAAGTCCTCATGCTCAGCCATCCCACTTCCTCCTCGCTCTCCGGGTCCCAGGGTCAGGCTGGGGCTGAGACAGCTCTGAAAGGAACACCTTCTTATAAGCGTATGGAATCGTATAACCCCACCTCACACGTCACCTCATGTGCTTCTCACTGCCCATGAGCTCCCCTTAGCGTGTCCATTTAGCACCAGAAACTGAGACTCAGGACCAAACCCAGGCTTTTTTCTTTTAACTTTAAATCTAGCATGGATTCTATGAATGAACATTGATCTTGTTGGAGGGAGGTTGAAGGGATCCTACATTGTCACAACTAAAAGAAGAAACAAGAGCCTGTACGAAGTTTGAAATCTCTAATGTTTAATGTTGCCTGAGGCTGAGCTGGGGTTTCCAAAAAAAAAAAAAAGGTCAGCGTGGCTGCTTCAGCCAGTCTCTGCCTTGGCTCCTGGCTGAGTGTGCCCTCTGGCCAGACCAGACCCAGTCACAGCTCTCATCCTCTAACTGCACAGGGGTCCAAGGGCCATGGGGGCGGGAGGATGAGATCCGTCTGCCTCACCCGGCAGCCCAGCATATCCCTGATTGAGGCTGAAGCTCAGCTGCAGCTGGCCCTCCAGGTCTCATCCACACCCTGACAGGGACGCCTCTGGATGCCCCAGGGACTGGGCAGCAGCACACAGGCCAAAGGGTGAAGGACCAGCCTTTGGCCACACAGAGGTCTGGGAAGCAGAGGGAGGAGAAGCACTTGGAGATGTGCCTCCCCCCCTGCCAGTGGCCTCCCTCCGCTCTCACACCCACAGTCCTCAGCTGAAAAGAAGCTCTGAGGGAGGCGGCGAGGCTGTCAGCTCTCCCTCTGTGGCATGCAAGTACTAAGAAACCCTAATTTCTCTGAGCCACTAAGTCCTCGCTTTTCAAAGAGGGAATAGTAACACAACTCAAAAACTCTGGGAGACTCAAATGAGGTGGTAGACATGAATGTGCTTATTAAAGTGTTTGCCAAGCAGAGAGGCGAGGGAAGGGCATGTGCACCACAGAGACCTGTGTAAGCCTAGGTCTTTGTGATGAATGGGACGGTGCCTGCCAGCGGCTGGGCAGCAGCGGGCGAGGAGTGGAGCAGCCCGCAGACAGGCAGGAGTCAGACGTCACAGGGACTTGGACGCCATGCTGGAGAGTGGGGTGTTTATTTTTGTAGACAGCAAGGAGACGCTGGCAATTCTAAGGGACATAGTCAGATTCTGATTTTAGAAAGATCCTCCAGGTTGTGGAGAGGACAGGAGTGAATGGTATCAAAGAGACCATTTGGAAGACTTCTGCAATCACGACAGCAGAGGAATTAAAGATCTAGATCTATTTCCATGTTGTATAAATCAACCACTTTCTGTCTCTTCTTCTACCTTTTTTTTATTTGCCCAGGTGTATATTCCTGTTCTGCCCAAGGGGTCTGGATGAACAAAGTCCTGGGGAAAAGCCTGCCTACCTGCCTTCCAGGTACCTCACTCTCCAACTCCTAAACCCCAAAGTCTCCCACCTAAGGCCCTGGGCCCCAGGTGCTCTGGTTGGTAATAGAAGATGCAGGGTGAGGAGGAGCTAAAACTTTGGCTGTTTTTAAGAGACGTCTTCCAAAGGCTAAAGGTCAAAGAAGCCCAGTTTCACACCTTTACCAACAGACCAGCTTCTATATTTCTCCCGCTTTCTGTGTTCTCTGCCAAGTTCTGCGCCTTTCCCACTAAGTTTTTCATTCCACACAGCTTGTGTGAGCACCTGCTTCTGTGCCAAGGAAATTGAGAAAGTGGGCGCCCTATTCTCGAGCACTCGCCATGCTATCAAATATCTAACGACTACAGGACAAGTAAGAGGTTCTTCCAAAGAGCAAAGTATTTATATTTCTAATTGCTGCCTTCCCCGTGGTTTACCCACCGACCCCACTTTAAAATGGGAAGAAAGTTTTATGGTAACAAGCATTGTCACTGTGCGCATAGATTCTGGGGGTATTTGCTTGAGCATTTAAAGCATGAACGATTTGCATTGCAATCATAGCACACACATTCAAATCAACTTAAAAAATTATAGCCCCCAAATGCACACTGTAAGGGCAAGCAACCCACAAAACAGTAAATGTAATAGTCACAGCACAGATAATTTATGCTTCAAAAAAAGAAAAAGAGCAGTAATGAAATGATACAAGCAGTCAAGACAGATCTGAGGAATGGTGAAAAGTAGTGTCCGTCCTGATCCATCTGCACATTTGCACCAACAGCAGGAGCTTCGCATTATGCTTGGGCACTGGGTGACATTTGCATTTTACAGAATTAGAGTGTTGGGTAAACTGAGATAGCGCATGATACATGTATTAGTGGTATGTTTCAGTAACCCTCTCTACTCACTCAGTAGGCTTCTAGATGTTAGATCAGACACTATAATGGAAAGTCTATGGTATCCTTTTTAAAAGTAAAGAATGTGCCAGCATTTGGGAGTCAGCTTTTGGCTATTGTAAGTGCTACTGAATCCCAGAGAAGGAAATAATTGTGCCTGGTTGTCCAGGAGTGCAGGGATGAGAACCGACTAGAACAACCGCACTTATGAGTTTCTGTGCCTAAGAAGGAACTTGTAAGGAGGTGGAAGAAGGGCAAGTCCATCTCACCCACATTTGCTGATCCCACTCATCTCCGCTGGGCTGGCCCAAGAGCATCCCCATGGACTCCAGGCAGGGAAGCCTGGAAGAGGAGGGCCATGGAGGAGTGGTGGCAGACTGCAGGAGCAAATCCTCATTTTGCTAACAGTCTATGTGAGCTAAAGAAAAGTAGAGGTGGATTCCTTGAGAAGGAGAAGATACACTGAGGTGGGAGTTAGGGGTTCCCTAACTGTGATCTTTGTAAGTAGTTGTACCTCACCAGGGCAGGGATTCCATACCTCATAAGTGAGAGAGCAGGATCAGGAGACCTATGGCATCCCATCTTGATGGTCATTCCCCTCTAGGTTTGTACAAAGCATCTTGTGTATAGTGAGTCATGAAATGCTTTTAACACTCATGCTCAGGAGAACCGCGTTCTGTTATTGAACCAGGTCATAAATATCTGTACCTTCTCCTCTTAAAATCCTGAGGTTGAACCAGGATGCATGCCAGGAGGAAGAAAGCCATTTCATGGGGCATCATAAAGCTTACCCTTACAAGGGGCCTGCTAAGCAAGTATTATTTGCGTCCCTTATTTTATAAATTAGAAAACTGAGGATCAAAATGGTCTAATGATTTGTCCAAGGCTACCCCAGAGAGTTAGAACTGAGCCAAAAGGTGAACCAAAGGCTTTTTTTTTTATTATTGTTGGGGATTCATTGAGGGTACAATAAACCAGGCTGCACTGTTACATTGATTGTATTTGTTAGGTAAAGTCCCTCTTGCAATTGTGTCTAGCCCCTAAAAGGTGTGGCACACACCAAGGTGAACCAAAGACTTTTGGTGTCAACATATGCAATGCTTAGCTATTTTTGACCCTTGTCTTGTTCTACACCATTCTCCTGAACCCAGGATCCTAGACTATCACATCTTTATGTTAAGGGCCCTCCTTCATTACTCACCATCTTCTAGAGCCCCAATTCTTGCTTCAGCACACCCAAAGCTAACATTTCAAGAAAACTCCTTTGTCCCAAGAATGACTGGGTAGGAAAAGGCAGAGGCCAATAAGAATGACCCCCTTTCAACCGCCTCTCCAACAGGCTTGTTGTATCATTCAGCCTCTTGAAAGAACAAGAGAACATCAAGGAGAAAAATAGATTTTAGTGGAGAAATAAAGCTAGAGTCAGGAGAAACGGGTCCTAATTCTGGCTCTACCACTGAGAATTTCGAGTAAGATACTTGCCTTCTCTGAACTTCCATTTTGCCATCTACGAATTAAGATATTCTCCAAGGTTTCTCTGGCTCTGATCTCCTGTGACCTCAGGGGTGCCATCAGCACCTTGGTTGGAGAAAGGCAGCAATCAGCACTGGCTTTCTTATGACCATGGACCGAGGCACAGATGGGTCCCTCACCAGATGAGGGCCTTGCAGCACCACATGAGCTGTTAGGTAGGGCTGGCCACAGACCTGCCTGGAGATATCACCTCCTAGGCTGCTGCTCATAATCGGGAGGCTGGCCTTTAACTTTGAAAGGCCAGGCCAGAGATTGCAAAGGCCAATTTATATCTAGCCTGTGCAAAAGACAGATTGCTCCAAGATCACACAAGAAGGATTTAGTATCGGCAAAAAGAGGATCTGAAAAGCATTAGGTTGCCAAAACTGCCTGCTTAAAGATACCAAGGAAACGCTAATGTTTTATGGTCTATAAAGGATTGCCAAAAGTGCCCAGGCCAAGCAGTGTGACCTGGCTGTTTGCAACCAGCAGGAGGCCCACATTCACACCGGGCTTATACCCCTGATCCAAGCACCCTGTCTAGGAAGGGCCCATGTGAGCTTGTTCTGAGCCCACAGGGGCTGGTACTGAAGACCCTCTGCCCATGGGCCAGAGGCATTTGGCAGCAGGAAGCTGGTGGTGCATGTGCATGCTGGGGCGCAGCTCGGTGGAATGAAGTTTGCTCAGACCTTTCTCCTCCCCCTGAAGGTACTACAGGGCTCCTGGGTGCAATGATGGGTGGCCCGATCAGGGTTCATGCATCATTGCTCATAGATTATGCCACCTTTCCCAACCTTGATGCCCTGGGCCTGAATCCATGGGCATTGACTGGCAGCCTGAGTCCTTTAGGAAAGAGAAGAAAAGTCTGAGGGCCCATGACCATGATCTTACTAAGTAATGACACAGTGGGATAAAGGAAAAACCAGCTATCTTAGAAACTGGTTAAGCCTTGCCATTCAATTTGATAGCCATGTCACCTTAGGCCAGTCCCCGAAACTTTGGAGAGTTTTTCTTACCTATAAATGGTAGTGGTCAGAGGAAATGAAATAAAAATCAAAGGTATTTGGAATGAGGAAGATCCTTGGAGATCATCTTGACCAACTGCCTCACTTGGCAGATCAAAAATTGAAATCCAGAGAGGGAAATTTATTGACACAGAGTAACACAGAAAATAGAATAGAAAAGCCAGGTCACCGCCTAGGTGTTTTGGTTTCTGCTCCAGTGTTTGCTGTGGCCTGCAGGGGATCTTCAGGTTCCTTCTACCTCACTGTGCTCATAGACAGGAAGAGAAAACTTTCAGAAGTTTTCTAAGAGCTTGCCATGTGGGCCCCTTCTGGGATGAGAAATACCCTTTCAGGGAAGAAAGGAAGAAGTGACCAAGGCCAGGGAGAGGCCTGGCTGAACATGGTCCAGGTCAAAAGTGGTCTTAGCTAGAGAAGGTTTGGGACGGAGAAGGCCCAAGCATGAAACAGTTCAGTCCGGAGACAGCCCCAGCTATAGAGGTGCCAGACTGGAGATGGGATGCCCTAGAGAGACGGACCCAGAATGACCCCACGCAGGGATCTCCCAGGCTAGCTCGACGTGGTCAGGTTAGGGTCCCACTGTGGCATAATCTATAGTGGGTGAAATGTGAATTTCCCGTACTGACTTTTTTCATATGGCTGACCTGACCAATCTCTATGTCCTGTCCCCCCTTCCCCCTTCTCCTCACAGTGTGTGGTCAGCCTTCTCGCTCCCTGCCAAACCTGGTCAAGCGGATCATCGGCGGCCGCAATGCCGAGCCCGGCCTCTTCCCATGGCAGGCCCTGATAGTGGTGGAGGACACCTCGAGGGTGCCAAATGACAAGTGGTTTGGGAGTGGGGCCCTGCTGTCTGAGTCCTGGATTCTTACAGCAGCCCACGTGCTGCGCTCACAGCGGAGAGACAACACAGTGATTCCCGTCTCCAAGGATCACGTCACTGTCTACCTGGGCCTACACGATGTGCGGGACAAATCAGGGGCTGTCAACAGCTCAGCCGCCCGGGTGGTGCTGCACCCAGACTTCAACATCCAGAACTACAACCATGACATAGCCCTGGTGCAGCTGCGGGAGCCCGTACCCCTGGGGCCCCACGTCATGCCCATCTGCCTGCCCAGGCTTGAGCCCGAAGGCCCAGCCCCCCATATGCTGGGCCTGGTGGCCGGCTGGGGCATCTCCAATCCCAACGTGACGGTGGATGAGATCATCAGCAGTGGTACGCGGACCCTGTCAGACGTCCTGCAGTATGTCAAGTTACCCGTGGTGCCACATGCTGAGTGCAAAACCAGCTATGAGTCCCGCTCGGGCAACTACAGCGTCACAGAGAACATGTTCTGTGCTGGCTACTATGAGGGTGGCAAGGACACCTGCCTTGGAGATAGTGGTGGGGCCTTCATCATCCTTGATGACTTGAGCCAGCACTGGGTGGCCCAAGGCCTGGTGTCCTGGGGGGGACCTGAAGAATGTGGCAGCAAGCAGGTGTATGGAGTCTACACAAAGGTCTCCAACTACGTGGACTGGGTGTGGGAGCAGATGGGCTCTCCACCCAGTCTAGGGGAGTTCCACGTGGAGCGGTGAGCTGACCTGCGTCCTCAGCACCTGTCTACCCTGCCCCAGCCCGAGTGAGGCTACATACACACTTCCGACAGCACACTCCATGTTACCGACCAGGCCAAATAGGATGGACCAAGCTGACTTAGCAGTGAGCCCATCCTCCTGAGAGGCAGTGGTGTGGTGCAGGGAAAAGGCTCTAGGCAAGAGACCTGGGCCACTGACCTTGTCCAAGTCCCTTCCCCTCTCTGGGTCTCAGTGTCCCCAGCAATCCATGAAGGGACCTGGACCAACATCTTTTGGCCAACCCTGGCACTTGTCTTTTGGGCTGTGCCTTGCTTTGCCCCTGTGGCCTTCATTCACTCCTAACCATTTATCCAACCCATTGGTCTCACTATTGGTATAACTGAGCTTGGACCTAATTATCAGAAAAGGGTTCCTTACATTGAACTAAACCCCACATCTATATATTTTCCCAGCTATGCCTCTAGGAGGTTTGGGGAGACATAGCCTGGAGGACCCCTCTCCTAGCGTAATGCTTTGAAGCACTTTTGTCCCTTGGGTTTCTCTCCCCAGAGCTTCTTGCAGTCTAAGCCTTATCCCTTACTTTCCCTATTATAGGAATTTCAAAGGACAAAGCGAAAGTTGAGAAGGTTTGTGGTGATTGAGATGAGTGGGCTAGCAGTAGGAGGCCCCCTAAACCCCTTAACTTCCTACCATTGACTCCAAACACACCACTTGGGTCCGTATGCCACTCTGGGTATCCAACCTGCTACTCGAACAAGCACAAAGCAACTTTTCAGCCTTGGAATAGTCATCTGAAAAGGCTACCTGCACTCCAGCCCCAGAAGAGAAGACTTAGGTGATTACTTGGAAAAAGAGAAGACCCACACTGTGTCGTACAGTGCTTTGGGATAGAAAGATAGAAGAAAAGATGAACTTGGGACATAAGGAGTCACCCAAATCTTGTTGGTTGGCCCAGCATCCCTGGAGCCTGGAGAATCCACTCAGCCAGATGTGCAGAGGGTTCCACTTTTTTGTTTTCCAGGTAACAGAAGTTACGGCAAGCAGAGACTCACCCATGACAAGCAATGAAAAGAGATGGAGGGTCAAGTCCTGGGTCTACCCCCAGCTCTTCCCCCAGTTGGCCGTATAACCTTTGGCAAATCATTTTCCTCCTCTGAGCCTCAGTGTCTCCATCAATAACATGAAGATCTGGGGACCCTCGAGCACTCAGAGCTGGCCTGCTTGCCTGGAGCCTCGCCCTGGCTCTCACAGGTTTGAAGGCACTCACTCCTTCCCAGGAAGTGCTCTCCCTCCAGAATCTCCATCAGAGAAAGGCAGCCAGAGAACCCCGGGAGAGGAATTCCAAGAGAATGGGAAGTTCCACCATCCCATTGGTTCATCAGAACACACTCCTATGTCTATGAATGGCACATATAAAGGATGCTATATTTTGTATATTTTATATCATGTGCTTCACACTCTGTAAGGGGCCTCTGCACTCTGTTTCTCCTGCCAGGGGTCTGACGTGGAAATAAACCCTCTGTGGATAACCAACAGCTTTGGTTTGGGTGTTTGCTTATTGTTGTTGAATTATGTTTATTTTGACTTTCTGGGAAAGAAACATAAGCTCTCTCATTAAGCCAAAATCTCCCTTGCTACAGAAAAAGTACACCTTTTGGTACCCAGACATCATCCAGGAAGAGGTAATGAGGAAGGAGTTGGTACACTGCTGTCTCCTTCTCAGAGCCTGCCTGATACTTCATTTATGTGCTGCCAGTTAAGTTCTTGATATCAAACTAGCCTGCAGATGAGGTTGTGTGCACAGCCCTCTGATAAGCAGAGGAGTTAAATATAAGAGGTGCAGAGATTGAAGTATCTTGGCAACTTAAAGCAGAGAGAGATTCATATAGCTAGAGGGTACTGGCATAGCTTTGCAGAGGCTTCAAAGGATGCACAGGGAAGGGGCAGAGAGGACAAAGGTGTGGAAGCAGAAAGGCAGGGCAGGATTGGGGTGCGAGCAGCTGGCGGTGCTAGAGTGTGAGCGGTCTGAAGAGCCATTCTCTGTTTGGACTCTGTCCTGGAACAGTGAGTCTCTAAGGTTAGGAGATAGATAGATGATAGATAGATAGATAGATATAATTGATGCCTAGATAGACAGATAATAGATGATAGATGATGATAGAGAGAGATCGATCAATCAGAAGCACTTGGGGAGATTTGTTAAAAATGCCAATTGCTGCATCTCCCCCACTGGAGATTCTAAATACAGCAGAGCTGAGGGCAGGCAGCTTTAGTGTGGAGAAGAGGGAGGTCAGGGCTGAGCCAGGGAAGGCAGTTGTGAAGCTGCTACCAGTTATAAAGCTGTGGTGAGAGGTGGTAAAGACACACCAGCACTAGGGCTATGACAGTGCAGATATGGGGCATTTAAAATGCACTTAAATGATGTATTAGACAAAGCTTGGCCGGTAAGCAACTCTCAAAATGTGCAAGCATGGGGGTGCCTGGGTGGCAGAGCTAACCTGAGAGTGAAGCTGCCATGGGTATACTCTGATTTGTCTTTGTTTTTTGGTTTGTATCCTAATGAAAATGTCATGCTTTTTACATGATTGAGAATCAAAAGCATAAATTATGCATTGCATTTTATATGTTGCTGGCTTCAAGGACTATTGATTCTCGTGTTCCATTATATTTGTGATTTTCATTTTCTTTTAGATATTTGAACTTTATATTGTGACATAGTCAGACCCTGAGATATCTTGAGTTACATGGAGAACATAGTGTGGCATGGATTAGGAGTGTTTCTACAAGTGATTTGCCACCAGCTTAGTGGCAGATTGAACACAGTGGGGTGGAGAAAAGGAAGGCGGTTGGTGCAGACATTAACAGATACCTGGAATAACAAAGGGGAGGAGGTCAGGAGGGCTCAGTTTGCTGTGTTTGAAGAGTTGATGAGCAGTCTAGCTGGAATTGTAAGTAGACCCCAAAGAAGAGTGAATTTCAGAGGACAGGGCAGATTTAAAAGCACTGATTTGAAATTCATCAGCATGAGATACCATGGCAAGAGATGTTATCAACTACTGGCCATTGGCAGACAAGAAAAAAGGACCAAGGGAAACACCAGCATGGAAGGCATGAAGAAAAGAGAGGCCCCAAGAAATATATAGACTAAAAAAAAAAAAAAAAAAAAGCGTCCAATACTGCTTGAAAGTATAGTTGACTACTTCCTGGATGGAAGTGCCCAGGACAGGGGCTGAGTCTTGCTGTCTCTGAGGGAGTGCAGGGGCAGCAGGCTCTGTGCTTGTGTCTCTCCCTCCTCCCGCAGGACCCCCTCCTTTCTCTGCAGCCCCATTCTCCACAGGAAGGATTTTTAGCTTTCCTGAGATGCAGGACCCTGCTCTTGCATCCTCCCTTCCTTATGGCTTATGGTAGAAA
This sequence comes from Loris lydekkerianus, assembly GCA_963574355.1. Classification (NCBI taxonomy): domain Eukaryota; kingdom Metazoa; phylum Chordata; class Mammalia; order Primates; family Lorisidae; genus Loris; species Loris lydekkerianus. The sequence continues at coordinate 5,022 of CAUYPK010150842.1, read as the reverse complement.
TGATATGCTCAGTCCTCCAGGTTTTGGTTCTTTGAAATCTACAAATGTTTATTCTTACCACAAAGCCTGACTCTTCAAATGAAAGTCTGCATTTCCAGACTTGGTCTCTATGTTGCTTTATCAAAAGCCAATGCCTTCCGCTCTTTAGTACTTAGTAACTACCAGGCAAGGAAAATTCCAAGGGATGAAAAATGCATCAGATAAAATTTCAGAAACAGTAACTTCCTATGTACATAAACATCACTGCTAAAGTTTCATTTATGGCCCTGAGCCATTCTGTCTCCATCAATGATTTCAGGTCTATTAAATATTCAGATGGTCTGGCTCAGCTCCTGTAGCTCAGTGGTTAGGGCGCTGGCCATGTACACAGGAGCTGGCAGGTTCAAACCAGCCCAGGCCTACTAAAAAGAGCAATGACAACTACAACAAAAAAATAGCCAGGTGTTGTGGTGGGCACCTGTAGTCCCAGCTACTTGGGAGGCTGAGGCAAGAGAATTGCTTAAGCCCAAGAGTTTGAGGTTACCGTGAGCTGTGACACCACGGCATTCTACCAGGGGCAACATAGTGAGACTCTGTCTCAAAATAAAATAAAATACAAATAAATAAATAAATATTCAAATAGCCCCTTATTTCCAAGTTTGTACAGTGCATGGCACTTGCTTCCTCTGAATCCAGCTTCAAAGGGGATGGAAGAATGTGGGGGCTGAGTGTCAATTCCTCCTTGCAGAAGCTTTACTATGGGAGAGCAGAAAAAGAATGAAGTGGAAAAAGGGAAATAGAAACATAGAAAGTGATTTTTAGGAAGAAACATCTTCACTATGTTTTGGAGGAAAGATAGAAAATATAGGAAACAGGTGAGAATCTGCAAAGTCAGGTCCCCAGGAGTTTAAAAGTGAGGCAACCCAGAGCACTGAATTAGCTCTAAAGAGAAGATAGTTTATAGGAGGAGAAGCTGAGGGGGGAAAGATGATGGCTGGATGAGTTCCCAGTGGTTCTTCTGCTGGGAATGGGGCAGGATATGTGCTTGGAGCAGCTGCTGAGGGCATGTAGGTGCTGAGAATGCAATTGACATTGCAACACATTTATTTGTGATCTTCTCAGACTGTTAACAGCTACAAAGGTGCCAGGTGACTGTCTGGATCTAGTGGCCAGGGATTAGAGTGCTCTGGGAAGCCACATAGTGAAGAGTTAGTGATGCTGGCCAGAGTGAGAAAAGCCCAGAATCGGGAGTCAAGAGATCCAGAATTACACTCAGCACCACTACTCATGGGATAACTTTTGGCAAGACAATTCCCTTCACTGGGCCTTGGTTTCTTTAGCTATATAATGAAAGGGGGGTAGACTAGATAGTCTCCAAGGGCTATTCAGATGTAATGTGTATGTGTCTGTGTGTGTTTCTGTGAACCCACAGCAATGGGAAGCAGAGGATGGAGCAGGTAAGCACTTATGGGGTCTCCAGCCTCAAAAGGCTCCGAGAGAGGGCTTCTTTGAGAAAATGAGATCTTTGTGAATGGAGCATGAGATCTTTCTTAGTCAGAATTCTTTCATGTGTAACAGAAACTCAACATATAAAGGTCTGACAATTAATTTCACAATCTCATCCTAGTAAAAGTGCTACATTCCTTGTTGCTGAATGTCACCATAGTCACCTTCAAAATACTTCTCTTGGGAAGCTCTACACTGGTGCCAGTAACTAGTCCAGTCTTTGAAACAATTCTAGAACTCTTTTTCTGGAATGGCCATCAAGAGCTGTTGTCATTGTCATATTACCTTGGATGTCCTAAATGTCACCAAAATATCTTTCAATATTTCCTTTGTCTTTGGGTGAAGAAAAAAGTCATTGGGGGCCATATCAGATGAGTAGGAGGGTTTTCCAATACAGTTATATTTTTACAGGCTAAAAACTCCCTCACAGATAGAGCCGTGTGAACTGGTGCATTGTTGTGATTCAAGAGCCATGAGTTGTGGGTAAAAAGTTCAGGTAGTTTTATCTAACATTTTTATACAGATTTTTCAGCACTTCTATATAGTAAACTTGGTTAACTTTTTGTCCAGTTGGTACAAATTCATAATTAATAATCCCTCTTATATCAAAAAAGCTTAACAACATAGTTTTGACTCTTGATTTGGGCTGACGGAATTTTGGGGGTCATGGAAAATTGGCTGACTTCAATTGTACACTTTGATGCTTTGTTTCAGGGTCATATTGGTACACTCATGTTTCATTACCAGTGATAAAATAATCAAAAACATCATCTTTCCTCCAAAAGGTCTTGGCAAACTTTGACTCTCCTTTGCTTTTGTTCATTAGTGAGTTCTAATGGGACTGCTTTTGCACACGCTTTGGGACTGCTTTTTGCACACGCTTTGGGACTGCTTTTGCACACGCTTTGGGACTGCTTTTTGCACACGCTTTTCTCACATCAAGATTTTCACTTAATATTTTCCTAACCATTTCTCTATCAATGTTTACTTGATCCGCTATGCTTCTAAGAGTCAGCCAAAGATATTTTGGCATGAAATTCAGCAAATTTTTGCAATGTCTTTGTCAATTCTGCTCATTAATGGCCACTCTGGCCTCTCTTCATCAGTAACACTTTCTCTCCCCTGAGAAAAACTTTGTATCCATTTGCACACTGCCATTTTCTTTATGGCATTATTGCCAGAATCTTGCAGTAACAGGTCCCTGATTTCACTTTCACTCTTGCCAAGTTTTGCTAAGTTTAATAAGAAATTTACAAATGTTTGTTCCTTCCTCTAATTCAAGCTCCAACATTCTCCCAAGGGCACACAAAAGCACACAACAACAATAATGAACACCACTCAGCAAGTCACCACCACACATCAGCATGAACACAGCTGTGAGGTTCTGATGGACTAAGGTTATAGAACTTTACTGAGTCATTTTTAAAGTGCTGCCAACATAGGCACTTGATGACAAGTTCATGAACTTGATTGTCTTATCTCATAAATAGCTTAAGGAGGAAGAAGAGGGAAAGAGAGAGAGGGAGAGGGCAGGAAGAGAAAGAGAATTTATACACTCACATAACTGAAACAATCATACACAAAAGTTTCAGATGTGATTAGGTGAAAGGGCTCAATTGTCAGGAAACAATCTCTCTTGTTTGTTTCACCTCTCATTTTCCAGCTCCACTTTCCTCTGTGTCAGTAGGTAGCAATATTCTCAAAAGACTCTCTAAGAAGTGACTGATGGCAGATCTTGGCTTATAGCTAACAGTTTAGCAACCTGAGCAGAGAATGACTTTTGACTTTTTTTTCATCTGATATGTTTAGCAAATTCCTCAAATTAGGCTTTCATTGGCATGGCCAAGGTTACATAACCATCTCTGAGCAATTGCTATGACCAGGGGTATGTGGTTTGGGTCATTCACATTCCCATCCCTGAGCCCAGAGGTGAGGTCTTTCCAACTCTGGCTATATAGACTAAGGATGGGAAAGTGCAGATCACAAAGAAAAATTTGGGTGCTCTTATCAGAAGGGGCAAAAGATGCTAGAAGATCAAAATTAACACATGGTGCCAAAAGGGTGATGAGCTGGTAGCTCTGGCAATGGGCAAGATGGAAACCAGAGTGTGACCTGTCCCTCCCTACCTTGGCTGCAGTGTGTGGGCTCCCCAAGTTCTCCCGGAAGCTGATGGCCAGGATCTTCAATGGACGTCCAGCCCAGAAAGGCACCACTCCCTGGATTGCTATGCTGTCACAGCTGAATGGGCAGCCCTTCTGTGGGGGCTCCCTGCTAGGTAAGAAGGGAGTAGGAGGATGGAACCTAAGGCACCAAGCCCTCTTCCTGAAGACTGACGAGGTTTCTTCCCTGTCCGCACTAGTTCTAGGGCCTAGCAGTACAGTGTAGTAGAGAGAGTCCTTACCTGGAGCCAGGAGACATGAATCCTGATCAATCTCTGGCACTGGGAAGGTCTAAGTTGGAGAGTCAGACTCTGCATCTACACAGGGCTCAAATGCAGGGAGTTCTAAGGAATTCAGGATCAGGGTGAATCAAGAAACTCACTCCTGGGGAGTCGGGAGGGTAGATTTACAAAGGCCTTGAATACTGTGCTTAGGAATTTAGATCTTACCTGAATGCTTCTGTAGGTTTGTTTTGTTTTGTTTTAAATTGTTGGGGATTCATTGAGGGTACAATAAACCAGGTTACACTCATTGCATTTGTTAGGTAAAGTCCCTCTTGCAATCATGTCTTGCCCCCAGAAGGTGTGGCACACACTGAGGCCCCACCCCCCTCCCTCCTTCCCTTTCTCTGCTTTTCCTCCCCCCCCCATGAACTCATTGTCGTTAATTGTCCTCATATCAAAATTGAGTACATAGAATTCATGCATCTCCATTCTTGTGATGCTTTACTAAGAATAATGTCTTCCACTTCCATCCAGGTTAATATGAAGAATGTAAAGTCTCCACTTCTTTTAATAGCTGAATAGTATTCCATGGTAGACCTATAACACAGCTTGTTAATCCAACCTGTGGTTGGTGGGCATTTAGGCCGTTTCCACATTTTGGTGATTGCAAATTGAGCTGCAATAAACAGACTAGTACAAGTGTTCTTATAATAAAAGGATTTTTTTCCTTCTGGGTACATGCCCAGCAATGGGATTGCAGGATCAAATGGGAGGTCTAGCTTGAGTGCTTTGAGGTTTCTCCATACTTCCTTCCAGAAAGGTTGTACTAGTCCCACCAGCAGTGTAAAAGTGTTCCCTTCTTTCCACATCCACGCCAGCATCCGCAGTTTTGAGATTTTGTGATGTGGGCCATTCTCACTGGGGTTAGATGGTATCTCAGGGTGGTTTTGATTTGCATTTCTCTAATAATTAGGGATGATGAACATTTTTTCATGTTTGTTAGCCATTTGTCTGTCTTCTTTAGAGAAGGTTCTATTCATGTCTCTTGCCCATTGATATATGGAATTATTGGCTTTTTTCATGTGGATTAATTTGAGTTCTCTATAGATCCTAGTTATCAAGCTTTGGTCTGATTCAAAATATGCGAATATCCT
>CAUYPK010150838.1:0-11061 GCA_963574355.1 Loris lydekkerianus | reverse complement strand
TCACCACTGCTCTCGTCTCCCGAGCTCTCATGCTTGTTAGGAGAGCTAAATCCCTCTCCATGCCCTTTTCACCAAGGTGTTCCATTATTGAGCTATACAGGTATTTCTTATAACTCTCACTCCTCCTAGCCATAGGCTATACGGGCTGCTACAGAGTAAAATGAGATTAGGACAGGCACACACAGAAGAAAGGGGTTACAGAGGGACAGGAAGCCATCTGCAAGCCAAGGAGAGAGGCCCTTGAGAGAAACCAATGCTGCCAACACCTTGACCTTGGACTTTTAGCCTCCAAAATTGTGAGAGAGTAAATTTCTGTTTTTTAAGCTACCCAGTCTGTGGTTCTAATCTTTTAGTACCTGGTAAGCTAATACACTGCCCAACCTCAACTGTGTCCTTGAAACTGCCTCCAGCTTTGAATTCTTCATCCTTGAATCTTTCTGATGCTCCTGTCTTTCTAGAGCAGCGTTTTTCAACCTTTTTTGGGGCCAGGGCCTGGTTTGAACCTACCACCTCCAGTATATGGGGCCAGGGCCCTACTCCTTGAGCCACAGGCGCCATCCTGTTTTTCAACCTTTTTTATCTTGTTAGATACTGTTGCACACTTGAAACTATTGTTAAACTTCCTCTGCACACTTAAATTATGTTGATCAAAAAAAAAAAAAAAGTAAAAAGAAAGAAAAGAAAAAATATACTTACTGTGCTTGGAACTTCTTTTGAAACTAATTTAATGAATGATCTTTAGAAATTTTTGCAGTAGGGTGGTACCTGTGGCTCAAGTGGCTAAGGTGCCAGCCACACACATCAGAGCTGGGTTTGAATCTGACACACATTGTTTGGGCCTGCCAAACAATGACAACTGCAACCAAAAACCGGCTGGGCATTGTGGTGGGTGTCTGTAGTCCCAGCTGCTTGGGAGGCTGAGGCAAGAGAATTGCATAAGCCCAGGAGTTGGAGGTTGCTGTGAGCTGTGACGCTACGGCACTCTACCCAGGGCTATAGCTTGAGGCTCTGTCTCAAAAAAAAGAAAAGAAAAGAAATTTTTGCAGTACATCTAAGATCCTCTCACAGCACACAAGTTGAAAATCACTGCTCCAGATACTCTTCAGTCTGTCTCACGCACAGAAGAAAGAGGGGGTACAGAGAAGAAAGAAGGGGGTGCCTTTCCTACTTTCTCTGACCCTGAAAGTAAGTATTCTCCAGGTTCTTTCCCTTCCTTCCCCTTCCTTTCCTTTCTTTCTCTGTTTCTTTCTTCCCTCTCTCCCTCCCTCCCTCCCTCCTTCCCTTCCTTCCTTCCTTCATTTCTCTCTCTCTTCCTCCCTCCCTTCCTCCCTTCCTTCCTTCCTTCCTCTCTTTCTTTCTTTCAAGGCGAGGTCTTACCATCATGCCCAGGCTGGCCTTGAACTCTTGTACGGTGCACTCCTCCCCTGAGGAGGTGGGACTACAAGTGTGGATTTTTTTTTTTTTTTCTTTTTTTTTTTGAGACAGAGTCTCACTTTATCGCCCTTGGTAGAGTGCTGTGGCATCACAGCTCACAGCAACCTCCACCTCCTGGGCTTAGGCAATTTTCTTGCCTTAGCCTCCCAAGCAGCTGGGACTACAGGCGCCCGCCACAATGCCCGGCTATTTTTTAAATTGCAGTTTGGCCAGGGCCAGGTTCGAACATGCCACCCTTGGTATATGGGGCTGGTGCCCTCACTGAGCCACAGGCACCACCCATCTTCTTGATATATCTTATCAGCACTCTGATGCCTAATTTAACAAATAAAGTCCCAAATTATTACCATTGGCATTCATGATTTTGCATGATCTGTTAAACAGCCCTCTTTTTTCAGTTTAAAAGGATATTTTAAAAAAACTTCTGGCTTCTACCCTGTTTCCCCAAAAATAAGACAGTGTCTTATTTTCGGAAGATGTCTTATTTTCGGGGAAACACGGTACCAAACCAGCAATCAAATGCATTTCAGGGGGCATGGTGGGGCAGGGCGGTTAATGACTCTCACACATGTCGTTAAAATTCTTGCATGGAAATCCTTAGCAGTAATGGAAATGAAATGGAATCACACTTTTAATTTTGTTCCTGGGCGTTCCCAGACTCACAGGTTTACCATCGCTGATGTTCAGAAGTCAGAGAACTACTGAACATTTTTTTTTTACCGTAAAGTTCGTGTGCAACACACCCTGTATAGGAAAGAGGGCCTGACCCCGCAGTGCCTGTCTGGAGAAAGGAAATTTTATGGTAAGTCCTGTGCTTAGATAAAGGAGAAATAATAAACAAAAACAAGACATGCTTCTGTTATATTTCCTGTCTTCTTAAGCATCTACCTAAATCTTTGTCAACACATCCTAAGAACATTTTGTTTTACTTTCTAATTACTTGCTTTAAACTTTCAAACTATTTTGATATCACTCTTCAGCGTGAGCAGTGAAAAGACTTTTTAAAAAGTCTTCTTTAGGGATCATTAAATATAGCTTTTAATCTGTTTGATTTGATTTTTATTTTAGTAATACCCAGAGGAATATTCATGTATGAATAAGGCTGAAATAATAAAGCCTGGAATAATTGTATTTTTGAGAAATAGGTCAACTCACAGCTACTGTTAAAAAGGAACATCTTGTAGCAATAGTTCTTTCTAAATGTTCTTCGTCAAAACTTTGGATATGTCACCCATTCCATGTGTTTTTTTAAACTTGATGTTAATGTTTTGAAATGTAGAAATGTAGTTATCTGGCAATTTTTGAAGAATAATGACTTTCAGGTTAAACTATGTGGGGAGTTTGGGGCCAAAAATTCCATTCTTAAGATTAATTCATTTTTGCTTGATTTTAGAAAAAGCCATACAAGCTTTTCCCAAATTATGAACACTTGAGTAAGGAACTTGGGTGCAGAAATTCTGGGTTGGTAGACCAGCTGGCTTCCCTTCCTGCCCACCGGGTTGTACCTGCAACTGAAGGGTCATGAGATGATGCTGCCACCTGGCGGTCCACAGGGGTAACTAACACCTCCCCTCCCCCCCCCCGGCTATTTTTTTTTTTTTTTTTTTTTTAATTGTTGGGAATTCATTGAGGGTACAATAACCCAGGTTACACTGATTGCAATTGTTAGGTAAAGTCCCTCTTGCAATCATGTCTTGCCCCCAGAAAGTGTGGCACACACCAAGGCCCCACCTCCCTCCCTCCTTCCCTCTTTCTGCTTTTCCTCCCCCCCCCATAACCTTAATTGTCATTAATTGTCCTCATATCAAAATTGAGTACATAGGATTCATGCTATTCAGCTATTTTTTAAGAGGCATCTCCACACCTGCTTCGGTTCAGTTCAGTTCAGTTCTGCTCTGTTCAATAAAACTTTAACCATCTCACGCAAGGGCCAGGGATTGTGATTATTACTCAGAGAACAGACAAGATCAGGCATCCTCAAACTTTTTAAACAGGGGGTCAATTCACTGTCCCTCAGACTGTTGGAGGGCCGGACGTTTAAAAAAAAAAACTATGAACAAATTCCCATGCACGCTGCACATATCTTATTTTGAAGTAAAAAACAAAACGGGAACAAATACAATTCACACCGCTTCATGTGGCCCACGGGCCGCAGTTTGGGGACCCTGGACAAGATGCTGTCTATTTTTCCTTTGTATTTTGCCACTTAGAATTCAGTTTATTTAATCTTTTGCACAGAAGTATTTAATTTGGGCTCAAATTCCCTCTGAAAACCTTCCTATTCTTCTATCCCCTCTAGACTCTTCGCAACTCCCTTAGAAATGATGTTTTCCCTTCTCCTTTCTCAGGTTTAATTTGTGCACCAGCAATGACACTGATCATAACTTGAAAGCATGAGTTGTTATGCTGTTAGACATTCCTCCCCCCAAATTTAATGATTTTTCCATAAACTTCAAAAGAACTTAAAAAGGGTCCAGTGTTCTACAGAAGACTCTCTTTGTCTCCTTATCTAATCGTGTGTCTACTTCTCCTGAGGTATTGACATTGGGGAAAAGGATCCATTCCTGTTCTCATCCATTTTCAACTTTCTAGAAACAATAAATGCTGTCTTTTGGTGTCTTTCTCTCTCTCTCTCTTCTCTAGAGACAGTCTTACTTATTGCCCGGGTAGGGTGCTGTAGCATCACAGCTCACAGCAACCTCCAACTCCTGGGCTTAGGCAATTCTCTTGCCTCAGCCTCCCAAGTAACTGGGACCAGAGGAGCCCTACACACCCCCTGGCTATTTTTTTGTTGCAATTTGGCCTGAGCTGGGTTTGAACCCACCACCCTTGGTATATGGGGCGGACACACTACCCACTGAGCCACAGGCGCTGCCCATGTTGTTTTTCTTGTAAGTAGAAACCACTTCAACGCATTGTGGGTTAAACTGACTTTCTTAAGAAAATCTTTGAATATAATCATTATTAATAAAGTCATTTTTAGGGAAAATTTATTCTGACTTCAAACAAGTAGCTTTGAAGCTTTTGAAATGCAGCTCACTTCAACATAAGAATTGTCTGCAGTTGAAAAACAGATAAATTCTAGGTTATTTTGTTTATAATAGAAAAGGATTTATTACTTCATTAAATGATTTGTCCTGGAGTTTCTAAAGAACATGATCATGTCGGTGCATTTAAATTGTGATTCCATTATAAGGCATTTAGAAACAGAAGTGGTTATAAATCCAGTGGGTGTAAACACAGAACCAAGAACGATCAAAGAATTTGGAAGAATTACACAATTCTGTTAGTTCTACCGAGTGTACACACATCTGAAATAGCCTCACTTGCAATCAAAACAATTGTAAAGACGATTACACTAAGAAATACTCAAACTTTAAGTAAATTCCTAGAATTCTTGGTGGAATTGTTAAATCAAAGAGTATGTACACTTGTAATTTTGATAGATACAGTGGTATCAGATGCCCCCCCAGAGATTAAATTAATTGAATTTCTACTGTTTATTTTGTAATCTCCAAGTACATCATTATTTTTGTTTCATACAGTCAGTGTTTGTTAGATCTATCCAGACATTTATAGCTTCGTCTGTTCTTCTTTCCATCATTTTTTCTGGCACTATGTGTAGAATCATTATTTATTTATTTATAGAGAGTCTCACTCTATTGCCCTGGGTAGAGTGCCATGGCATCATCATAGCTCACAGCAACCTCAAACTCCTGGGCTCAAGTGATCCTCCTGCCTCAGCCTCCCCAGTAGCTGGTACTACAGGTGCCCACCACCATGCTCAGCTAGTTTTCTATTTTTAGTAGAGATGCGTCTCTCTCCTGCTCAGGCTGGCAATCTACCTGCCTTGGCCGCCCCAAGAGCTAAGATTACAGGTGTGAACCACCCCGTTCAGCCCTCATTTTCCTTTTATAAAGCATGTCATTTAGTTAGAATTCCCATTTATGAGATTCTGCAGGTGCTAAACTCTTTCCCTGAAAAATGTCTTTATTTGCTTCCTTCCTGTTTGTTTTCGTTTCACTAGATATATCTAGGTGTTGGGTTTTTTTTTTTTCTACTTAAGATTTCTTGAGCTTCTTAAATTTGTGGATTTGTCTCCTTTATCAGTTATTAGTTATTAGCATTTCAAATATTGTCTTTTACTCTTTTTTCTTCTCTTTTTAGGACTCTTCTTATTCTATGTTTTTTAACTTTATCAATTTTTGTCTTCTGTGCTGCATTCTAGATAATTTCTTCTGACCAATATCTAATTTTCTTTTTAGCTTTCTCTAGCCTGCTGTTAACCTCTATGTGAGCAGGTTTTTGTATTTTGGGTTTCTATTTTTATGTTTTATCTAGCATGACTATGAGTTTCAAGAAGAGTGGTGCATCAAACACAAACACCTCCTGACCAGATGTGTTGTTGATTGTTTGGCTATTAGTTTGTGTGTTTGTTTGTTTGTTTGCTACGCTGGGGGCCACATGAGCATGGTGATATGATTATGGGACGCACCGAATTGAGAAAGGGGATTTGAGGGAATGATTGGTGTGCTGAGATTCCTGGGATGTGGTGTGAGTGGCAGAAGAGATGGGGACAAGCGCTTGTGGGAGGACTGAACTTTGCCACCAGAGGCAACTCTCTGTGGAACAAAGGAGGACGATGAGGCGTCGGATCTGAGCGGCCTTTGGTTTAGTGGCAGAAGTTTGGATTGCCCCTACCTGGTGGTTACTGCCTGTCTCAAAGAAGCAGGGCTTCTGTTAGCTGAGAGGAGGAGGTGATGGAGTGAGAGAAGGGGACATTTGCAGAGAGAGATGTTTTGAAATTCAAGTGGTTTTTAGAAATGTAAGGAGTTAACTATAGCACAAGAATATGGGGAAAGGGCCAAGGGAGGGGAAGGGAGGGGGGAAGTCAGGGTGGAGGGAGGGTAATGGGTGGGGCCACACCTACTGTGCATCTTAGAATGGGTACAGGCGAAACCTACTAAATGCAGAATACAAATGTCTACATACAATAACTAAGAAAATTCCATGAAGGCTACGTTGAACAATTTGATGAGAATATTTCAGATTGTATATGAAACCAGCACATCATACCCCTTGATTGCACAAATGTACACAGCTATGATTTAACAATAAAAAAATTAAAAAAAAGAAATGTAAGAAGTTGGTTTCAAAATGAGTAAATGAATTATATTTTGAGCATTCTGTGAACCAAAAGGATTTTGAATGGCTTTGTGTTATGCATGAGAAATGAAGATATTTCGGGCATTATTATTATTTGAGACCCGAGTCTCACTCTATCATCCTGTCTAAAGTGCAGTGGTGTAAGCCTAGTGCACTGTAACCTGAAACTACTGGGTTCAGTGACCCTCCTGCCTCAGTCTCTCAAGTGCTGGGATTATGAGCACTTGCCACCATCTCTGGTTAGTTTTTCTATTTTTAGTAGAGACAGGGTCTTGCTCTTGCTCAGGGTGGTCTTGAACTCCTGAGCTCAAGCAATCTACCCATGTCAGCCTCCCAGAGTAGTGAGATTACAGGCCTGAGTCACTGCACCAGCCTCTGTCATTATTTTAATTCTTAGTATCTCTCCTAATGACCTAACACATTTGACTGTGCCCCAGAAGAGCGGCCAATGGAGAAATTTTATAATTAATTTTTTGAGATTTGGTCTAGGGAAATTATACATAAAGTTTAGGTGACTTTAAGGCGAAAATGGTTTTCTTGATCACTCTTGTTTGATTTTCGAATTTTATTTTGGACCACTTACTGGTTCAAAGCTATAGAGTCTGCTTGCCTGGATGTGGCTCCTGGCTTCTCTGCGTATCAGTTATGTGAAGTTCAGCGAGAATGTTAAGATCTTTACAGTTTCTTCACCTGTAACACCAGTGGAATAGTTACTTCATGAAGCCATTGTAAGGATCAAATTAGGTGATATACGTAGTAGGACAATTAAGTTCATGAACTCCTCCTAGAAATAGTGCTCCATACCTCTCCACTGAATATCACCACTGTCACCTTCGGGGTCCTCCCCTTTGGAAGCTGCACACCCTCCAGCACCTTGTCCACCCTTCAAAGTAATTTTTCTAGGATGAGTTCAAGAAGCAAATTGTCAAGGCTTGTATGACAAGTGCTCTGATGGCCATTCCAGAAAGAGAATTACAATACTCCGATTTTAGCTGCTGTTTTGGGTATGATCTCTTCGCTAGAGCAGATTAAACCAGGCCCGAGCTGTGGGACATAGCCATTGGTCTGTGAAATACATTCGTTCAAGGAGCAGCCCTTCCCATTTCCATAGGATGAAATATAGGGTGTGTCACCATCTTACCAGAACTACGCCATCCTCCCATTCTAATTTATTCCTATGTAATTTCAGGTTTTCAGGAAGGACTGCAAGTAGTTGGCATTTGCCAGCTAGTTCCATGGGTGGTTCCTGTGGCTCAAGGAGGAGGGTGCTGGACCCATATACCAGAGGTGGTGGGTTCAAAGCCAGCCCCAGCTGGAAAAAAAAAAAAAAAAAAAAAAAAAAGAATTCTCACATGCAGAGAACATGGATCTCAAAGCTATGATGGGCTTTTTGGCTAAAGTCTGTGCTTACTACTCTGTTGGCTGCTAAAATGACAAACCTGTCATCAGCAAGAGTATAAGACAGAGTTTTGATGTGGGAGATAGTAGCAAATTTATTTCTATTAAATTACTGATAATAAGTCACTGGAAATCATAAATGGTTGTTATGGGTACTAATGATGTCACAAATACCAAACATGCTGAAATCTTGCGTGATTATCTTTCTTTTAAATATGCAGTGTAGGGCTAGGCCTGGTGGCTCACTCCTATAATCCCAGCACTCTGGGAGGCTCAGGTGGGTGGATTGCTTGAGCTCAGGAGTTGGAGATCAGTCTGAGGAAGAGTGAGAACCCATCTCTACTAAAAATAGAAAAACTAGATGGGGCTGGTGGAGGGCACCTGTAGTCGCAGCTACTCAGGAGGCTGAGGCAGGAGAATCACTGGGGCCCAGGAGTTTGAGGCTGCTCTGTCACCCTGGCTAGAGCGCCCTGGCACCATCATACCTCACAGAAACCTCAAACTCCTGAGTTCAAGCGATCCTCTTGCCTCAGCCTCCTGAGTAGCTAGGACTACAGGCACTTGGCACCCCACCCAGCAAGTTTTTCTATTTTTAGTAGAGATGTGGTCTCACTCTTGCTCATGCTGGTCTTGAACTCCTGAGCTCAAGGAATCCTCCTGCCTTGGTCTCCCAGACTGCTGGGATTACTGACATGCACTTCACCGGGCCCTGGGTTTGTGTTTATTTTATTTTTTTTTGAGACAGGGTCTCACTATGTCGCCCTCAGTAGAGTGCTGTAGTGTCACAGCTCACAGCAACCTCTGACTCTTGGGCTTAAGCGATTGTCTTGCCTCAGCCTCCCAAGTAGCTGGGACTATAGGCACTTGCTTACAGGCACCTGCCATAATGCCCAGCTATTTTTTTGTTGTTGTTGTTATTGTTGTTGCAGTTGTCATTGTTGTTTAGCAGGTGCAGGCCAGGTTCAAACCCTCCTGCCTCAATGTATGTGGCTGGTGCCCTAACTGCTGAGCTACAGGTGCTGAGCTGGCTTAATGTTTCTTAATGATTATGTCACTTGTATCTGTTACAGTTACTATCTCTTCTCTTTGTGAATACAATTAGTTGGTTTCAAAAATTGCTCTCTGGGTGGCGCCTGTAGCTCAAAGGGGTAGGGCCTCAGCCCCATAAGTCAGAGGTTGCAGATTCAAACCCAGGCCCAGCCAAAAACTGCAATGAAATAAAATAAAATAAAATAACTTAAAAAAAAAAAAAAAAAAAAGAATTACTCTCCAAGTAGGAAACCAACTAATTATATTGCACTTGGAGACCAATTCTTGCTTTTATTCCAGAGAAGCTCACGTGGATGCCAGAAAGGTCACTGGGCTTCTATGAAAAGTATGGGAAAGATTGCGCCATTATGTGACAAAATTTCAACATGGACAACGTGCAATGGATCGCTTGCCTAACAAAACCCAATTCTCAGTCACCATCCTCCATCCTATTCACACTTTTCTTTTGCAGTGCTTGTGCAAAATCTTCACACAGACAGACTCACTTGTCCCAGCATGCACAAATTCATGTTTACGTGTGCACTGGAGTCTTATTCATTGTATGTGTATATGGTGTTATTCTAAGCCCTAGTATGTACAGTAGAGCCTCTGTAAAGTGAGCACCCAAGGGACTGTAACAAACCAGTCGACATACAGAGGTGGTCACCATAAGGAACTAGGCCTCTGTACTGATATGTACATGTGATCTACAAGAATTAGTTCAATTTGGCTAGGCGCCTGTGGCTCAAGTGGCTAAGGTCCAGCCACATACACCTGAGCTGGCGGGTTTGAATCCAGCCCAGGCCCACCAAACAACAATGATGGCTGCAACTAAAAAATAGCTGGGTGTTGTGGTGGACACCTGTAGTCCCAGCTACTTGGGAGGCTGAGTCAGGAGAATCGCTGGAGCCCAGGAGTTGGAGGTTGCTGTGAGCTGTGAAGCCGTGGCACTCTACCCAGGGTGACAGCTTGAGGCTCTGTCTCAAAAAACAAAAAGAATTAGTTTAATTTAAGGAGGTGGTCAGTATAGAGGTGGTCAGCTATGGAGGTTCAACGGTAGGTTCTTATTTCGTTATTGTTTTTTTTTATTGTTGTTGTTTGTTTTTTGAGATAGAGTCTCAGTCTCTTGCCCTGGGTAGAGTGCTGTGGCAACATTATCGCTCACAGCAACCTCAAACTCCTGGGCTCAAGCAATCCTCCAGCCTCAGCCTCCTGAGTAACTGGGACTACAGGCACCCGCCACGACTCCCAGCCAGTTTTCTTTCTCTCTTTCTCTCTCTCTGTCTCTGACAGAGCCTCAAGCTGTCGCCCTGGGTAGAGTGCTGTGGCATCACAGTTCACAGCAACCTCCAACTCCTGGGCTCAAGCGATTCTCTTGCTTCAGCCTCCCAAGTGGCTAGGACTATAGGCACCCGCAACAATGCCCGGCTATTTTTTGGTTGTAGTTGTCATTGTTGTTCGACAGGTCCAGGTTGGTTTCAAACCCACCAGCTCTGGTGTATGTGGCTGGTGCCTTAGCTGCTTGAGCTATAGGCGCCGAGCCATAGTTTTTCTATTTTTAGTTGACATGGGGTCTTTCTCTAGCTCAGGCTGGTCTTGAACTCCTGCACTCCAGGGATCCTCCTGCCTCAGCCTCCCAGAGTGCTAGGATCACAGGTATGAGCCACTAGACCTGGCCTTCATTACTGTTTTTAATGCCCAATAAATCATTCTGAGCTACCACTCCACTTATGTGAAATGGAGTTAAAATGCAACATGTGAGCAAAGATGAGAAGGCACATCTCATAAAGCAAGCAGTGCCACGCAAACAACTTGGGAGCAAGCCAAAGGCAGGACCTGCTGCTGACTGCCTGGCACCTCCCTCTAGAACCATCAGCAAGTGTCTTGGCATTTTTTTTTTTTTTTTTTTTTTTTTTTTTTTTACGAGAGTATAAATCTGTTTCCATAAGTATATTTCTTTTCTGTAACAGCACACAGCAAAAAAAAAAAACAAAGATTAAGCGATACAATTTCAACAGCCAACAAAAAAGTTTG
>CAUYPK010150837.1:0-11289 GCA_963574355.1 Loris lydekkerianus | reverse complement strand
TTTTGTTTTTTGCTCCAAGTTTTTCCCCTTTAGTCACTAGGACCGTAATCCCAGGTTTGCGTTAAACCCGTGTTGCCCCGTCCGTTTGGGGAGGTTGTTGATTCAAGTTCTTTTTTAAGGTTTTGTTTTTCAATATTGGTTAAAAAATTTTATAAAAAAAAAAAAAAAAAAAAAAAAAAAAAGAGTATTAGATTACATCCCAAGTATAAAATGAATCCATGAGTCCATACTAACATAAATAAATTATTGAATAAATGATAGATAGATAGATAGATGAAAGACAGATAAATCTATGTTGCAGAGAAATTTCAAATAATTTATGCAGATACTCTGCCCTTAGAGAGGTGGAGTATAACTCCATACTCTTTAAGTGTGAGCTTTACATAGTTACTTTCTTCCAAAAGAGCTAGTATGGAAATAGAGAGAGGAGGAAGGAGAAGAGTAACTTTTCGGTGGAGAAATCTGACAAACTCTACTTCAAAGTAAGTGATCAAGGTTAATATCAACAGCAAAAAGTCAAATCCATAATATAGTTATACCCTTGATATGACATGATGAGAATTGCACTTCACCTCGATGCTCTTCCTCCCCCAAACACAATGCCCAGTCTAATCCTCATGAGAAAGACTCAGACAAGGCCCCACTAAGGGACATTCTATAAAATACCTAAGCTGTGATCTTCAAAACCTTCAATGCCATCAAAAGCAAGGGAAGGAACTGTCACAACAACATTAGCATAAGGACACAAGATCATTAAACGTAATGTGGTATCTTGGATGGGATTCTGGAAGACAAAAAGACTTCAGGGAAAAACGGGAGAAATCTGAATTAAGTATTGACTTTAGTTAAAAATAATGTACCCATGATGGTTCAATACATGTGACAAATATACCATAAAGACATACACTGGGCCCAGTGGCTCATACCTGTAACCCCAGCACTTTGAGAAGCCAAGGTCGGAGAACTCTTGACAAGCAGGAGTTGGAGATTGCAGTGAGTTATGATAACTGCACCAAATTGTAGCCTGGGCAAGAGACCAAGACCTTCTTTAAAAACCAAAAAAAAAAAAAAAAAAAAAAAAAAAATTGTTGGATCCTATGGCCGTTCTATTTTAGATTTTTTGTAGCGACTGTAGCATTTTACAATCCTACCAACAGTGTGAAAGATTTAAATTTCTCCATATCCTTACCAACACTTACCATCTTTTTTTTTTTAATGATAGCCATCCTAACAAATCTGAGATGATATCTTGTTGTAGTTTTGATTAGTATTTCCCTGAAACAGCCTAACTTTACATCTTAACAAACCAGAAAAACACGTTAAGCTCAAAGTTAGCAAAAGAAAGGAAATAATACAAATTACTGTTGAAATAAGCAAAATAGATACTGGAACACCAATAGGAAAAAAAGTCAAGAGCTGTATCTTAAAAAGACAACCAAAATGGAGAAAATGTTAGGTGACGAAGAAAAAAGAGAGAAAACTCAAATTAATAAAATTAGAAATGAAAAAGGAAACACCACAACTGGTACCTCAGAAAGGCTCATAAAAGAATACTGTGAAGAGTTATGTGGCAGCAAATTGGATAACTTAGAAGAAATGAATAAAGTCCTGAATGCATCCGGCATACCAAGACTAAGTCATTCATTAAAATTAAACTTAGAGGGTGGCACCTGTGGCTCAAAGGAGTAGGGTGCTGCCCCCATATACCCAAGGTGGCAGAGTCAAACCTGGTCCCAGTCAAAAACTGCAAAAAAAAAAATAATAATAATAAATTAATTAATTAATTAAACTTAGAATGATCAAATACTAACAATGAATATTTTTAATGCTTCTGGGATTTTGTGTATGTTTTTACAGAAGTTAAGGGGAAAATTCTTTCAGAACATTTTGCATGTAAGCAAATGGAGGTCTTTCTAGGCATTCGTTGTGCGACATCTGCAAAAGAGAGAAGGGGAGCTGCAGGATGAAACGGATGAAGCCCGGGAGAAGAAATTAGGAGGGTATCATGCGAAGTTCAGGAAAATGAGAAGTACTGTAATGAAAACTTCATTAACTGGAGTTTGGAAATTGCAATCTCATTGTAACAAAAAGTACCTATATGACTTTGTATGAGAAACGTCATATCATGGGCCTGATGCTTCTTGTCATTGTAAACTTTATGTCACAGGACAAATATGTTTGTCAAAGAAAATACTACCAATGAAGCCCTGGAGAAAATAGTAATGATTAGCAGAACTACTTCTGTTACATGCATATATATTATCAGTATATGCTGGCACTTTACACATAATTTCTCCCTTTCGTTTTCACACATTTCCTTTCAAGATGGTAGGTATTATTATTCCCAGTTTTTGATGGAAAAAACAATGCTTTAAAAATACCAAAAATGCACAGTTATTAAATGCAAAACCAAACAGGATCTGTCTGGCTTCCGCATCCTAGCACTTTTCATGATACTAGATGTCCATGAAAATGTAAAGTGTTAGGGCACCAGGTCTGAGTCAGGTACGTGTTATAAGTGTCAATAGAACAATAGCAAGAATACTTCAATCTGGTGTGTCCCCTACGTCACGCTACTACTTGACTAGAGCATTGCATTTTTTTAGTGGTATCTTTATTTGTGGCATACGCATATGTAGCTAATTTATGTTTTGCACAGATGAATGTTAAATTTTGTGTGCATTTTTTGAACATGCACTGACTAATGATGCCAAATTGGGGAAGGCAACCCATAAGTGTACTCACTTGCTTACAGGGTGAAGATTTATACTTTATCATTTATTTATTTGCAAGTAGATAATTGAGAGGCTCTCAGTGTTAAATTGTTTGCACTCTGTTAAATGATTTGATGCTGATGGGCCCCAGATGTCCTGAAAATGTTCCCACACCCTTGATGACTGCCTCTGTACACTCATTACTGCCTTAGCATAGCTGAACATATTTACAAATTCTAGGTCACCATCTGCAAAGATGTTATGTTATGCCTATTTCAAATAAAAAGTATACTCTTATATTTTATGAATAGTATTATCCCCTTTGAAAAATATGATAATATTACATAGAATGATCAACAGTGTATCTTTGTGGCTAAGAGTCCCAGCATAAGGAGACAGATCTGTCTATGGTCCTAGCTTTTCTACTTACTAGTTTTGTGACTGAACAGATCAGATAACTTCTCTGCCTCAGTTTTCTCAGCTAAAATATAGGAAGAATAATATCACTCTAGATTCTTGTAAGAATTAGGTAAGAGCTATGCAAAGAGCCTGGTGTGAAACACACAGTAAATAGTTACTAAACGATTGATTTTGATTGGAAACCAGCTTAATTGCAAATGTTGTGGTGATTGGTTTGCACTGAGAATCCAGCTCCCTCGCCCTCCAACTCTGGTGCCCAAATCTGGTCTAGCGTTTGCCCTTTCATCAACTTTGGCATTATAATAAGGAGCTTAATCTCTCGATCTTGCTTTCTAGTTCAAAATGGCTCAAAGCCACAGTTTGCTCTCCTTACCACCAGGGGCTAACCAACTAAGCTGGTCATAACTGTAGGTAATATACAGACAAATTCTAAACCAATCCAGAGGACTTTCAATTGTCGATAACAGAGACATCATTATTGATGTTTCTGGCTATTCACCTATCTAGGAGTTTTGTGAAATGCCTGTCCTTTTCATGTATTTTTTCAAGATTGCAACATGGTAAGTGGACAATATTTTTAAAAAGATACAAATACAAAAAGGAACTTCCAAACACATGCAAGGAATTTTGAGTTCAAAATGAGAAACCCCATTCACAGCTATCACACTATATGGAGACACTGATGCATATAAAAAGTGGAAGAGCTACCTGCCAATGTGAACAGTGTAGAGGCGTCTTCATTAAAGGAAGCAACATTTCGCTTTGTAGGTGCAAAGTATAGATTTACACACACCAGCCGGACCACTAAAGTTGATTGTGCAGTATGCAAATGAAATTGTCCCAAATTCTCCAAGCTTTCTTCATTTGTGCTTCAAAGGTATGCCTGTGAAGAAAGCTAAATTTGATATCAAGAATCATGTAGTTTCAGGATTAACTAATGTTTAACATTTTCAGAAATAACTTCACCAATAAGAAATATCTCAGCCTGACAAATTTGCTGACCATTATTCTACCTAACCTAATTAATTCTGTCAAGGAAACAAAATGCAAACACTGACTTCAGTTTACTTTTACCTATAAAATAAAATAAAATAAAATAAAATAAAATAAAATAAAATAAAATAAAATAAAATAAAATAAAATAAAATAAAAAAGTGCTACCACACCGCAGACTATAATATAAATTGATAGTGATCAAAACAGCATGGTACTGGCATAAAAACAGAAAGGTAGATGTATGGAACAGAATAGAGAACCAAGAAATGAACCTGGCAACTTACCGTTATTTGATCTTTGATAAGCCAATTAAAAACATTCAGTGGGGGGAAAAAAAAAATCAGTGGGGAAAAGATTCCTTATTTAACAAATGGTGCTGGGTGAACTGGCTGGCGACCTGTAGCAGACTGAAACTGGACCCACACCTTTCACCATTAACTAAGATAGACTCTCACTGGATTAAATATTTAAACTTAAGACATGGAACTATAAAAATACTAGAAGAAAGTGCATGGAACACTCTTGAAGAAACCTGCCTTTGTGAATATTTTATGAGGAGAACCCCCCAGGCAATTGAAGCAGCTTCAAAAATACACTACTGGGACCTGATCAAACCAAAAAGCTTCTGCACAGCCAAGAACACAGTAAGTAAAGCAAATAGCCCTCAGAATGGGAGAAGATATTTGCAAGTTATATCTCCGACAAAGGTTTAATAACCAGAATCCACAGAGAACTCAAACACATTAGCAAGAAAAGAACAAGTATTCCTAGCTCTGACTGGGCAAGGGACTTGAAGAGACACTTCTCTGAAGAAGACAGGCACACGGCTTACAGACATATGAAAAAATGCTTATCATCCTTAATCATCAGAGAAATGTAAATCAAAACTACTTTGAGATATCATCTAACTCCAGTAAGATTAGCCCACATCACAAAATCCCAAAACCAGAGATGTTGGGGTGCATGTGGAGAAAAGGGCACACTTCTACACTGCTGGTGGGAATGCAAACTAATATGTTCCTTTGGAAAAGATGTTTGGAGAACACTTAGGGACCTAAAAATAGACCTACCATTCAATCCTATAACTCCTCTACTAGGTATATATCCAGAAGAACAAAAAATCACATTATAACAAATATATTTGTACCAGAATGTTTATTGCAGCCCAATTCATAATTGCTAAGTCATGGAAGAAGCCAAAGTGCCCATCAACCCATGAATAGATTAATAAATTGTGGTATATGTACACCATAGAATATTATGCAGTCTTAAAAAAGATGAAAACTTTACCTCTTTCATGTTTCCATGGATGGAGCTGGAACATATTCTTCTTAGCAAAGTATCTCAAGAGTTGAAGAAAAAGTATCCAATGTACTCAGCCCTACTATGAAATCAATTTATAGCTTTCATATGAAAGCTATAACCCAGTTATAACCCAAGAATATGGGGAAAGGGAGAGGGGAGGGGAGAGGGAGGATGGGTGGAGGGAGAGTAATTGGTAGGACCATATCCACAGTGCATCTTACAAGGGTACATGTGAAATTTACTAAATGTAGAATATAAATGTCTTAACACAATAACTAAGAAAATGCTATGAAGGCTATGTTAACTAGTTTGATGAAAATATTTCAAATTGCATATAAAACCAGCACATTGTACCCCATGATTGCATTAATGTACACAGCTATGATTTAATGAAAAAGAATGTATGATATATAACATATATACTATATAATGTTATAATATATGACATATAGCAATACTGTAATAGTAACATTGGCGTCTACTCTTTTGTTGTTGTTGTTTGAGATTCACTGAGGGTACAAAGACTTAGATTACACTGATTGCATTTGTTGGGCAAAGTCCCTCTTATAATTTGTCCTGTCCCCAAGAGGTGTGGCATTCACTGTAACCCCCACCCCCTCCCTCATTCCCATACCTTCCACCTTGTATTAGATCATCTACTGCCTTCATATTAGAATTGAGTACGTTGGAATCTTGCTTCTCCATCTTGAGAAGTAACACCTACTCTTTAAGACTAAAGGCTCTATTCCTGGGATACCTAGATTAAATAAAACATAGCTCCTGCTCTTGAGAACTATTTAAAGAATGAGTTACCCAGTGGAGGTTGAAACCAAGGCAGGCTTAGTGAGCAGGAGTTGGAGCCATCAAGGAGATGATGCCACAGGCAGTGTGGGTAGGTGAGGAACAAATGCCCTGGGCACTCACAGCTAAATGTCTATTCTTTTTTTTTTTTTTTTTTTAATCATATACACAAAGATCATGCATACATTAATGCATTTATGGGGTACAATGTGCTATGCTTCTATTCTATTTTTGAACATAAACAATTTTTCAGAGTACCATCATGAGACCATTCTGTGATTGTGAAAAATTAAGACAAAAGCAAGACAACTGCATGGTTCTGTGTGAACACAGACAAAACAAAAACATTCCCATCACATAAGCACACTGAATATCCTTCTATCCTGGACAGTATGTGTAGTTGCTTCACTACCAGTCAAAGCATTCATCTCATTCTGTTCTTCTCACATTCAAAAGAATCATGAAGATGCCTCATCATAGAAGTATCTGTTTCTTCTTAGCATCAAATTTGGAATAAAACTCTACTTCCTTAAAGCCTCCTCCAAATCACCAAGCCCTAGACAAATTCTAAAATAAGTAATTTCTAAGATCCTTCTATTAAAATCCCCCATGAATTAATAATGCAAGAAGTCAATAAATCCAAATTGGGTTAAACACAGATGTGTTCCTGATGCTCTCTGACTAAGGAAATGACACCACTTTGCCTCTTCTTTTGAGACTCATAAAATCTTAGATTCCCAGACCTATAAATATGTAAGACTAAGTGTATAAAAATTCTACAATACTTTGACATAATATTAAGCACCCTTTAATAAACACCTCTGGTATCAAGAACATATTTAGCCAATAAGGGACCCAACTCATTAATTGTTATGTATTTTTTGCTTATTTTTTACTTAGATTGAGCCCCAGATCTGCCATCCATTAACTCTTTCAAGGCTCTGCTGTGTGGACTTCTGCACAATGACACAAATCTTTTTGTGTCATAAAAGGCGTGACATAGATTCACATCTTCTGAGATAGCTACTGTATTGCTCAGTTCTTTTTCATTTTCAGGTTCAATATCATCACTATATCATCAATTCTTTTGATTATGGGTCCACAAAATACACAATATATACAACCTCAAGCCTTCTCTAAACATATTCTCGTTTGTTACTACATCTTGTAGATGGTTAGGCCATAATTGAGAATGGTATAAATCATTGTACAGCTTCTACTTTGGTCTGGGTCTATTCTATTCATTTATTATCTCAACCCAAAAGCACATAAAAGGGTATGGCATTTCACCATATTGTTAAATACAGGAGAAGATTGAAACTAGTTAACTTCTCAGTTGTGCTCCATGATTTATCAGCTCTGTGACCTTGGGCCATTATTTAACATTTCCATGCCTTAGTTTTTTCACAAAAATTGGTGTGAAATATTGTACCTACATCATAGGGTTCCTATGATGAGGAAATACAAATAAAACAGTTGCGAAAGTATTTTTTAGTAAGTGCTATGTAGGCTTTTCTCTTACTATTGGCTGTAGTCTTTGAAACACAGGTGTATTTGTATATGTATAATTTTGTCTAGTCTGGATTCATTCATGCCTTTAATCACTAAGTGTTTAAGTTTATATTTATGTTTATCAAGTTGAGGGGGTTTTGGTTTGATGCAGAATTCTACCCTTGGAAATATTAACTTTTAGCTTCTACCATACATTATTCAACACCCATCTCAGTTTTATGTCACTCCTCCAAATAAAATAAACTCTTTAGTAAAGACATTGAGCATATGTTTGAATAGGAAAAATAAGGAAGCAGAGCCCCTTAACACATGAGTTGAAGTCTCTCCCCAGATTAACGAATTCATTAATACCATCCTTTGGAGGTGGTCATTGCAGAAGTCATGAATCTACCCCAAAGTAAATCACCCAAACCAAATGTCTTAGTTTTTTTAAAAAGTATAAGAAATTCTTTCAACTGATTTTCTGAAATTTTGACATAGTCTTTAACATGTCTCTAAACCAGTATCTAGGAATACTATTAAAAATAATGTATTCATCTGGCAGAGCTTAATCACAAAATCTCATGCTGTCATTTCCTTAAATCTTCATAGATATACCATTTTATCATTTTATAATATTTTCTGTCACAACATCAAGCTCACTGGCTCATAGGTGTCACTAGCTTTATCCTATTTTTGAAAATTGGGACAATATGCACAAATCTCTGTCATTCTCTGTGGCTGCTATCTCACACAGCTTTTCATGCCTCACCAACACTGGTTTATCAATTTTATCTGAACTCAATAAAGAATTGATAAACTCTTAATTGAACTCTGGGGCTAAACATTTCAATAGGAAAAGTTTGAGATCAGAGCCCTTTGACATCCCCATACCACAAAGCTCTTTGGGGATAGCCATTCACCCCTAAATTTAATCTACCAAGTGTTCCAATTAACAAGGTTTCAGGCCAGTGACTTTCACACTTTTGACAGTGAGTCATGCTAAGAAATACGCACACGTTACATTGACCGTTTTCCTGATCTCTTTTATAGACACACAAAACCATGCTAAACCCTACTAGAAAATGGTGGGCCCAAACCCATCAAACCCATTTTATTGTCCACTAATAAGCCAGCCACAATCCATGATGAGAGAAATATTGCTCCAACACATTAATTTTTGCCCTTTTTCTTCTAACTTAACCTAACCTAACATTAACTATTCCTGTAAAAACACTTGAATTTCTCTCAGTCGAGATTGGATAGACCACATTGCAGTAACAAACAACTCCAAAATCTCATGGTTTAAAACTATGATGGTTTACTTTTCAGTGTCACCTGCGTGGAGTCTTCTATACCCTCCTCATATAAGAAGCCAAACTGAGGGAGTTCCTGTTTCAGAGTCGCCATTATTGCCAAGTAGGAAAAAGAAATGTGGCAGATCGTGACCTGGCTTTAAAAGTTTCTCCGTGTGATTGACACTGGAGTCATGTCCACTCACACTTTATTTGTTAAAGCAAGTCACATGGATACCCTCAGATCAAAAACATCAGAGATATTTTACTTTACCAGGTATCCAAATGCAGGAAAAGTGGAATGTATGTGAACAGTGCTGATGGCTACCACAATCCAACCTTGTGATCACCAAATACAAATCTCTCATCAAGTCCATGGCCAAGATGCTCTTGGTGTCCTATTGGTGTCTTGGTGTCTGGTTCTGCCTCATGGAATGTTCTGACACCTCTGTGGCCCCACCTTTGAAGTAGGTGTTGAAGAGTAAACCCTCGGGGTTGAGAAGTTGGTGGTCATCATATATCAAATCAGTTATCTTTTAATCTAGGCTGGTAGTCTTTTTGATAGTGCAAATTTCTCAGAAACAATGGGTCCTTCTCATTTCTCACAGTCATGTGTATAGGCAAATAGTCATATATATATATATATATATATATATATATATATATATATATCTTTAAATAATTTTTTATGCTTTGGTTTGTTTGTTTTTTTTCTATAGCCCTTCACCATATATCTCATTTTCTTCAAACATATAGTGACTTTTAATCTCTTTTCCTTAATCAATGTTCAATCGGAAAGATTTACTGGTTGCCCCTATTGTAATTGGGTCTTTCCTTTGAAATTAACTCATAAATTTTTAACAATAGGTGTGAGAGCCATATCCCCTTTTAAAACTTTTCATTTTTAATTATTATGAGTACATAACAGATGTATATCTGTATAAGGTACATGCGATGTTTTCATATATGCATACAATGTTAATTACTCAATCAAGGTAATTGGGAAATCATTCCTTTGTATTAGGAATATTCCAATTCTACTCTTAGTTATTTTAAAGCACACCTTAATTTACTGTTTATTATAGTTACTTTGTTGCACTATCAAATATTTTTCAGTCTATGTAACTATCTAACTATATTTCTGCCAGGATTAACCATCCACTCTTTATCCTCCCCTGTCCCCCAACTCCCCTCCCAGCCTCTGGCAACTGTCATTCTACTCTCTATCTACTAGAGATCAGTTGTTGTTAATATTTAGTGCCCACATAAAGGTGAGAACATACAAGATTTGTCTTCCTGTGCTTGGCTTATGTCACTTAATATAAGGTTCTTCAGTTCCATCCATGTTGTCAGAAGTCACAAGATTTTCTTTTTTGTGAGAACCATATCCTTGGTTGGATTCTCCCCCATGAGGCTTGGTTTTAATGGGCCTTTGTTGCTGAAAAACCTCTCCTAGATTTTTCTTTTACCCTTGGGGCTGAGAAGCAGTTGCCTTCTCTAACTCTATAAAAATGCTGAGGTGTGCACTTTCTCTAACCCCTTTCACTTCTGCTTGAAAATAAGCCAATGGTTTGTGGTGTTTATCTCATTTTTGTAAAGTCTTGTTACATGCAAACAAGACTCAGTCTAACATAGGCCAACATTCTGTTTACCCATCTCTTCTCCTAATGAACTCCAGTTCATTAGGATATGACATATTTGCTTTACTGCAGGCAACAGGTTTACCAAATATATTGTGACTTTATAAAATAGGTTATCATCTTTCCAGTCTGAAATAGCAGATACTTTACTGTATGTTAACTGAACAGCAATCACATGCTATATATTTTAATGCAATTTGGGTTCACGTTGTGGCAGAACTCTACTCATGATATCCAGCTTCTGAATCACCCAGTAATGGCCAAGAGGGCATAAAACCACAGTGATTTATTTTATTATTATTATTTTTAAATATTTATTTATTTATTTATTTTTTATTGTGGAGAAGGGGCGGGGAAAGAAGGCGGGGAAAGAGGTGTGTGACAGGGTCAGGCCAGTGGCATGGTATCACATTGGCTGTATCTAGGTAGACGCAGTTTCAGGCCGGGCCTTGCTGAGTCTTTGCTACGCGGAAGTAGCTCGATGGATCTACTTCTAATCAGGCTCGGGAAGTTGCACTAGGCCTCAGGCACATGGCAGGGCCCAACAATTCCCTCTTTTGTTTTTTGTATGGAGGAAAAACATAGCCCCTGTCTTAGGTTGCCTGCTCTTGCAGTTTCAGTCTTACC
>CAUYPK010150835.1:0-41491 GCA_963574355.1 Loris lydekkerianus | reverse complement strand
TTTCGGCTCTTTGCCTCTTATCATTATTTTGTATACTGTGGCTCTTTGCCAAGTTTGGATTTTGTTATGCTGCTTCTGAGGAGGGACCTCTGAGGAGCGATCTCCCAGCGCGTAGTCGAACTTGTTCGCCACCCCTGCTTTGGAGGGTGGATGGGGCGGACATGTCTGTGCACAGCTCCTCAGAGGGACTTCACTTCAGAGGTGACCGTAGTGATACTCAGCAGTGAGGCATGCAGCACTTTTTCTAGGATAAGTTCATGAACTTAAGAACTCTGTAAGCCAGAGTGGACAGTTGCCAGCCAGTGGCACCATAGCAAAGTCAGGAGCAGGCTCCAAGAATCCCAGCCAGCTTGTTCTCGTGGCTGACGCGCTCATTTTTTTTAGCTTCATAACAATGGAATCTTCTAATTTCTGCAGGTAAACAACTGCAATTTTTGCCTCTACCTACAGTCATGATGAAGTTCTATTACACTAGATGAATGTAGTAACATACTAGATTTGTGTTACATTTTGGTGGGGGAGGAATCAATCACAGCTTTTTTATGAAAAATAAGGAATATCTGTGGCCATGGATTGCTTAGGCTCACCAGCACAGTCTTCATATGGATTTGACACCTTGCTGCCTGTTTAGGAGCTAGAGCTGAACTCTGCGTACTGAGGGCGACTTTACCGATTCTTAAGTTAGAGAAGTGTGCATGAAAATTTCACTTAGAGTCCGGGTGCAGTGGCAGGTGGATTGCTTGAGCTCAGGGGTTCGAGACCAGCCGGAGCAAGAGCAAGATCCCGTCTCTACTGAAAATAGAAAACATTGGCTCTGGGTGTGTGATGGGCACCTGTAGTCCCAGGCAGTTGGGAAGTAAGAGGATTGCTTGAGCCCAAGAGTTTGAGGTTGCTGTGAGCTGTGATGGCAGTGCTCTACCCAGGGTGACAGAGTGAGACTTGTCTCAAAAAAATTTTTTTTTTACTTAGAAATGTTGACATACCAAAAAGAAGACGTGGCTTTCAGAGGATACATACTAAAATCAAGTGAGAGATACTTGGTTCTCTTTTACTGGTGTTTATTACCTTAGACTGTGCTGTGTAGCAATACTGAGTTTGAGATCCTCTTGTTTGCTACTGAGGGAGGAACTATGAGCAAGTTTGACTCAAGGGGGTTTAATTTTCTCTAGAACTGGACATTACAGCTAATTTTCTCATTCCCTTTTGCTGTTGCATTAGCAACTCTAGACAAGAGACAACATCATTGTTTTTAATAAAATGGATTAATGAAAATGTAAGAGGATTAAGTGTTGCAGGTTCTGACTTCTGTGCTTAACACGAGAGCATTGGTTTGGAGCCTGAGTGCTGTGGGCACTGGCTGGCTGGTGCTGCGGGAAGCGTGTAGATTTACTCCTCTGGGACTGACCCCTGGGGCAGGCATTCTCAACCTGGGCAGTTTTGCCCCGAGGGGACACAGAAGCCCTCAACATTGGTGGCTTTTAACACTGGGAGGCGGAGGGGAGGCCACCTGGTCAATACCCCACTGTGCACAGGAAAGCTCCCACCTCCAACAGAGGGTCATCTCATCCAAAATACCACCAGTGCTGAGGCAGAGAAACCCTGACCTAGGGTGATTCACAGTTTGGCTTTTCGTCTCTTTCTCCTTCCTTTTCCCATTCCTCCTACTTAGACAGGCGTGTGTCCCTGGTGCGGAGCGAGCAGGCAGCACACTGCTTTATGCTGAACGTCTCTTCAGAGCAATTCCTCAAGGGGTGCAGTTTGTGCAGAGTGGAAAGGCAGTCAGGAGTCCTGCCCGGCAGCTGTGTGACCGTGGAAGCGTCCCTTACTGTTTTGCTTATCTCTAAAAATCAGAATAAAATGAGGTTTAAGGTTTCCTTTTGCCCAGCAATGTCAAAATAATTGACCCTGACTAGAGCACTTGCTGTGTCAAACAATGTGCTGTGGGCTGAGGTTGAAAAGATACAGAAGACTTGCTTGAGGATTCTCAGTGCCTGTGATTTATTTGACACAGATGTGACCGTACACTGTCATAAGATTTCTGCACGACAGAGATGGAAGTTCTGCAGCGCAGCAGAGGAGGACAGTCACCACCTGTGACGGGAAGGACCAGGCGAGTCCTCTCTGTGAAGCAGGACACACTCTGACCTGGCTACTGGAGGGGAGGAGGGATTTGCCAGAAGGGAAGTAAAAGCCTCGAATTATGAAAAACCCTAGTAGGTTCTATAAGGTTGAAAAGCTTTGGTTTGTCACGGAATAAAAATACTCCTCTTATAGAACCTTAAAATACTAAAACTTTCCAGAAGAATCTTAAAGCAGTATCTCAGAGCCCTTGCTCTTGCCCCTGGGCTATTCAGTCCTTTGCAGGGTGTACCACCCGTGAAGACAGCCTGGTCACAGTCGGGGGACCCTGGTGGCTGGGTCCCTGCCTCACTAGTTTTGGCCTGTGCTTAACATGTGACCTCATGTTAGTCCTGGGGCTTGGTGCACACACGTCAGGTACAGCAAATCCAATTTAAAAAGTGCTGGAGTTTTTGTTCTTTTTTTTCATCACATTGCCTTGAAGTAATTTTGAATTTAAGCTCCCTTGAGGCTGTGGATTTGGGTACTTAAAATTGCTGATTTAATTTACAAACTCAGAGGAGCCAAGCGCAGAGACATCCTTAGCCCTTCTGTAAAAAATAGAGAGCGTGATGAGGGAAACCGTGTCAAGGCTGCTGGCGCACACTCTCAACAGCCGGCACTGATTCGGGCTTTGGAGGCTCACATGCTGCCCAGCATTGCTGAGCAGGAGGGTCTCTGCGTGGCCTGAACCACCAGCACACTCAGTTTCCGCTGGTGGCTGTGAGACTAGGAATCTTCCCTGGAGTATGGGGCAAAAGGAGACGGTGTGTTTTGAGGGAGACCCATCTTTCTGCTATCTGTAAAAAAGCAGGTGAATTTAGCCTGCAAGTCTGACTTTTCTCAGGACAAGGGAGTTGAAGTGAAATAACTTATTTTTATATCTGGATATTTCCAAAGGAAAGCAAGGAGTTCGGTAGTAGATAGCGTGGTGACTCGTTGAAAGTTCCGGAGATCTGTTTTCTGTTTCCCGCCAAGCAGCTGACTTTTTATGGCACATTATTTTCTTGATGTCTGAATTTCTCTTTCTAGAAATAAATCTAATAATACCCGCTGTTCACTGCTCAGGACTTATGAAGTAATGTCTGCACAGTCTGTGACATGAAAATGTAATTCTTCTATCCTTGATATTGGTTCATTCCTTGTTTATTTGATCCCATTCTAAGCTGTCTGACATTTGGCCATGCTTGTTTTTTTCCCCCCACCAGAAAATATAATTCATGATCAACTGTGCATTATGAATTGGTCTCAACCTCCCTTAACATAATAAATAGCCCAGGAAAGAGCAGACTTGGCTGGTGTTGAATCAGGACAGCTTTGCTGATCTGGCCACTACATTAAGCCAATGCTTTTTAATCTGGGTTGAGCTAAGGGGGAATGTTCAGAAATCAAACGCTAGGTGCATTCTCCCAGAAAGCTCTGGAGCTCAGCGGCTTGCTCTGCGGTTAGAGGAGGGCAAAGTGTGCCCAAGTGTGTTGAAGGCCAGTGCCCTTCTCTTTGGGGTCTATAAACCAGCAGAGGTGCAGGGTCCAGGGCTACAGTTGAAGGGTCAGCGTGTGGGCACTTTAAAGTATGGCATATGAGAATTTACAATCTTGGATTTCTTAAAGACAGTTCATTATGTAATAGGTGACAAACTTACATGTTTATCATCTTTTAGGTTTTGCTTTCTAAATGAATCATCATTCATTGTAGGTTTTACAGCAGTGATGTTCAACTGGTGTACTGTGGGAGGATCTCAGGTGTGCTGCAAAAATTTTTAACCGTCATTAATTAAATTATTTTTGAAAGACGTTCAAAGCACAGTAAGTGTATTTTCCCTTTTTTTTTTTTTTTTTTTTTACTTTTTTTTGATCAATGTAATTTAAGTGTGCCATGGAAGTTTAACTGTTGGGTCGAGTGTGGCGTGAAGATAAAAAGTGTTGAAAAACGTTGCTTTCGAGCGTGAGTAGCTGAAATTTTACTGAAACACAGCCACACTCATTATTTTACATGCTGTCTGTGTTGCCTGTGAGTCAAAGTGGCAGGGTTAGGTCGTGGCAAAGGAATTTATGGCCCACAGAGGCTAAAATAAAATATTCATTATCTGGCTCTTTACAGAAAAAGTTCACTGACCACTGCATTAAACAAATAGCTTTTTAAAATGAAAACTAATTTCTGCAATTCAGATAATTTCTCTCAGGGTCGTTATTCACCTTGACAGACAAAATTCTTTTCTTTTGAAAAAGTGGTAACCCCAAATACTTTCTTTTCGTTTCATTTCTTTCGTTTCATGTGTATAATACTTGAGAAATTCTTTTGAAATGCAGTTGTTTCGATAATATATAAAAAGAAATGTTTCTTAGGATCTGTAAAGGCTCTAGAAAAAAACTGCAGCAATGTAGTATAATGACCATAAAATGATCCTGAATAGCGTGTAATTGTTTATATCGGGAGGTGAATAAATAACAATAATGACACCAAATGCTCATGGGGCGTCAGGCCCTGTTCTTTCTTTTTTCAGCAACCTTTTGAAGTAAAATAATTATCGGCTTTGTTCATCGCTGAGTTTTTTTGCTATTGTAAATACAGTTGAAGAATTCGATTTGTAAGAAAAACAACTGATGAAATATCACTTAAGATTTATTTCATGGGTTTACCGCTGCTACAAATGACCAGTTCCATTGAATTTTTTATATAGTTGGGTTTATTTAGGTTTAGTTTTCTCCTCCATTAAAGTTAAAAGACCCACATGTGATTGGTGCTTGCAATTACAGACTTAATGTTCTGCACAGGGAAACTCTCAGCCCTTCCTTGAGATGCCACACTCACCCAGCTGGAGGCAAAGACAGGCTCTCAGCAGGGGGCTGGGTGATGGATTTGAGGTAGCTGCTTGTTTGGCTTTTAGTGGTAAAGTAAAGTTAAGTTGATGAGAAGGAATGTCAGGTGGGTGGCAGGGCCTGGCTGTGAGCTGAAGCACCTGGCTGTGGCTTTGCATGGCACCAGATGGTGGCTCATGTTTTGGGAGTAGCTGGTGAGGAGGTGTCTGCAGCCCCGGGTGTCACACCACTGTCTTGGGGAAAGCACGAAGGCTATAATGAGAACAGGTGGGAGGGAAAGGCAAGATGTGCCACCAGACACGGTCACAGTCAGAAATTCTCCTGGTTAGACAGTTCACACTTCAGAGATCCCCTCACCCGTTTTTTGGAGGCTGTAGCACTACTATTTCAGCTGTTCCATGTGGTCCCATGAACTGCTGTCATCTCGACCTGATTGCTTCTATAAACTGGAAGATTCTCAGTTGATTTTTAAAATTCCTTTTGTAGGCAGAGGTGAGTATTCTTAATCAAAAGTGCTTGTCATTCACACCCCATTTGTAAAGCTAGCTATTCTGGTGTCACATCCCGGCAAAGGGGTCGGGTTAATAAAGAAATTGAGCATGCCCAGCAGATTTGTAATCGCCCTTTGAAACTGCAGAGCTCCATTACAGAGGCTGGGAACACAGACAGAGGGTGGGAAGCCGCAGCTGCTTCTAACTGGGTGATCTGACGTTTAAACTTCACTTTCGTTCTTACTCCTCTAGAATTCGTTTAAAAACTGTTGTTATAAAAGAGATCGAGAATTGTACAGAAAATATTTTAAAACAATACTTAAAATCTGCAGCGTTCGTTTTCCCTTGACTCTGTAAAAACATCCTTCCATTCTGTACGCGTTGATTTGACAACTTAAACTTCCTCTGCTGAACTGTGGAATACACCCAGATACTGAGTTGTTGGATGTGTGGAAAAGGGCTGTCGAAGCTGGTGTGAGTGTTAGTTGATGTATTCAGTGCCCTGACCCACTGGGCCATGATACCTGCTTGGCACACTTACCACTCCTGATTGGACTGTTAAAGCCATTTTCAATATGTGAACTTTCTCAAAATACCCTTGTGGTGAATTTCACACCTTCACACTGTGCTGTGCACGCAGAACGGACACACATTGTAGCATTTGACATGCACTTTGCTGGTTTTTCTTTGTGGCAGTGCTGGTGACATTGTCTCTGCCTGGATGTGAATAGCTGTTCACCAGGACACCTCACTGTCTGATCAGTCTCCCCCACTCCCTGAGGTATCATGGGAGCCTTGGGATGCCCTGGCCTGAGTTTTGCCCCCTTCTCTCTCTGGCTTCCCCTCAGGGGTGACGACTGGTCTGTGCCACTGCAGTTCACTTTGGGCATCAGGGTGGTGTGTGTTCCCGCTGGGGCAGACCTCGTGGCCCGGCGCTGTTGCTGCAGCCCCCAAGGCCTGCAGTCCCTTTCATCCTGACAGTATGTCCTTCAGCTTTTAATTTCAGAAACACTTTGACTCTGGCTGGGACCCCCATGGAAACTTTATCTAGGCTGATCAATGATCCCCGCCTTATTTGCAGGGCATGGGGAAGCATCCAAATGCTGCCTTGGCCCTGGGGATTGAAGAGGAGCTGGATGTGTTCACTTGGAACCCTGCACAGGAACACTGGCCCTGGTGCTGTGGCCCTTCCTGGACCCTCTCAGAAGAACCCTGGCCCTGGCGCTGTGATCCTTCCTGGATCCTCCTCACTAGAACCCTGGCCCTGGCGTGGTGACCCCTCCTGGACCCTCTCACTAGAACCCTGACCCTGGCGTGGTGACCCCTCCTGGACCCTCTCACTAGAACGCTGATGTGATGAGTCCACATGGGAGCAGGTGCCTCCCCTGGACATCCCAGCGCTGCCCACACTTGGCCATTCTTCCCGAGTCCTAACTGGCCTGTCCTCTGCTATGTGGACACATGATGTGGGAGCCTGGACATTCTTGAAAGAGCCCCTGCTGCTCCTTTCAGCCTTGAGTTTGCTGTGGATTTGTTGGAATTCTTTTTGTTTTTTGGAGATTCCTTTAGGTCACACACACCTCCTTCTCACATTCATCTTCTCCTTTTAAGTGCAAAATGCCTGCTGGGAAACTCTTTTTGTAACGGGAAAATTAAAAAAAGAAAAAAAATACATAGATTAAATACTGCTGTCTAGTCTCAGATATGTGACTTAAGTGGACTACATTCATCCCAGGCACTAGAAGTTGGAGGGGAAGATTTCCGTGACAGGTGATGATTCCAAAGCCTTTTCAAAATTACAGAGAGCAATGCTTACCAATCAGACATACAGACGCATGTCCATCTCTAGGAGAATGTCCCCTCATGTGCTGCGAACAGTGAGGAAGAGGCTCCTGGAAATGGGAAGGCTGGAGCTGAGGAGCACCGTCCCCTGTTCTGTGCCACGTGCTGTCCTTGACATCTGAGGAGAAGTGGGAAGGCTGGAGGTGAGGGAGCACCGTGCCCTGCTCTGTGCCATGTGCTGTCCTTGATCTCTGGGGAGAGGAGGGAAGGCTGGAGGTGAGGGAGCACCATCCCCTGCTCTGTGCCACGTGCTGTCCTTGACATTTGAGGAGAGGAGGGAAGGCTGGTGGTGAGGGAGCATCATCCCCTGCTCTGTGCCACGTGCTGTCCTTGACATCTGAGGAGAAGTGGGAAGGCTGGTGGTGAGGGAGCACCGTCCCCTGCTCTGTGCCACGTGCTGTCCTTGACATCTGAGGAGAGGAGGGAAGGCTGGTGGTGAGGGAGCACTGTCCCCTGCTCTGTGTCACGTGCTGTCCTTGACATCTGAGGAGAAGTGGGAAGGCTGGAGGTGAGGGAGCACCGTGCCCTGCTCTGTGCCATGTGCTGTCCTTGACATCTGGGGAGAAGTGGGAAGGCTGGAGGTGAGGGAGCACTGTCCCCTGCTCTGTGCCATGTGCTGTCCTTGACATCTGAGGAGAGGAGGGAAGGCTGGAGGTGAAGGAGCACCGTCCCCTGCTCTGTGCCATGTGCTGTCCTTGACATCTGGGGAGAAGTGGGAAGGCTGGAGGTGAGGGAGCACCGTCCCCTGCTCTGTGCCATGTGCTGTCCTTGACATTTGAGGAGAGGAGGGAAGGCTGGAGGTGAGGGAGCACCGTCCCCTGCTCTGTGCCACGTGCTGTCCTTGACATCTGGGGAGAGGAGGGAAAGCTGGAGGGGACTGAGCACCGTCCCCTGCTCTGTGCCATGTGCTGTTCTTGACATCTGGTGAGATGTCCTCCCAGCACATTCCCTCGATCCCCACCGCCCATGATCTGCTGGTCTCAACCCCTTTTCAGTAGCTCCAGGAGCCTACTTCATTTTACCATGTTTGTCACAATGGCCACAGGATTCCATAATGAAAAGATAACTGCAATATTTCTTTTGGTTCAAAATACCTGCAAGCCAAAATCTTGGAAAATGGAGTTGAAACGTACACATTTTGGGGGTGGACACAGTTATAAGAGCGTCTTAATCAAATGCAACCATGTAACCTGGTTCTTTGTACCCTTAATTCGTCCCCAACAATTAAAAATAAGAGAATAATTAATGTGAGCCAAAGATTTGTGTTTTCTTTGTCTTGGAATATTATTGGGAAAAGTCAGTATTTGCGGCTTTGTTATTTTGTTAAAGTGAATATTGAAATTCTAAAAGATATATCTGTTATCAAAATAGCAGATAATATTTCTTGAGTATCTGAACTATTTCTAGGTGCTTTATGTAAAATGCTTCCAAATTTATGAACAATAACGTTCTGTAGTTATTCTCATTTTGCTGGTAAGGAAACTAAAAATCAGAAAGGCTGAGTCACAAAACTAAAATAAAGTGGAGTTGTTATTAAAATTTAGGTCTGTCTGAGGTCAACACCCATGCCTTTTCAAGTTATTAAGCTTCAGTAAATACATCATGTTAGAAATACCTTTGTCACAGAAAATCTTGTGAGAAATCATGTTTAATGCTCGGTTACCGTAGGAACACGGTGGGGAATTTGTGCTGAAAGAGTAAATATCACCTGTCTGGCATCAATCTCTTTTGCTTAAGCGGTATATAAATTTAGTGTCGTATTAACTTGAGGGACATGAACTATGTTCAACCTTAGTATTATAAAGTCATGCTCAGATGTAGGAAACTAGAGAAAACGAGTGTACAGCTTAGTGACTCGTAAGCTGAACGCTCCCACAACAACCGCCCAAGTGTAGAAATGCAGCCTTTCTACGGCTGCAGACCTGCCAGTGCTGGTTGAGATCTCAGCCCTCTCCCACCCTCCAGATATTACTGCTGCCCTGGTTTTAGAACAACCACTTTTCTCTTTTGCTTTGTTGGCTACAAGTGCATTCCCAGACGCCGTAGTTCAGTCTGGCCCATTTTCAGATTTTACGTCTTCTGAGTGTCCTTTAGCCCACGGTCTCCCCTCCGTCTCTCTCTTCCCTTGTAATCTCACTGAGGGAGAACTTTACTTGCATCCCGAGTAGGATGGTTTTACAGAACCTAGATCAGTGATTATCAGCTGGCACACCTGCATGCCGCAAAATTTTAAAGATCTTTAATTAAATGATTTTCAAAAGAAGT
The DNA here is from genome assembly GCA_963574355.1 of Loris lydekkerianus. Lineage (NCBI taxonomy): Eukaryota > Metazoa > Chordata > Mammalia > Primates > Lorisidae > Loris > Loris lydekkerianus. The sequence goes on along the minus strand of CAUYPK010150835.1, from coordinate 31,956 downwards.
TCAAAGTACATACTCTTTTTTTTTTTTTTAACTTTTTTTTTTAATCCACATAATTTCAGTGTGCCGTGGTAATTTAACTATAGGTTCAAATGTGCCGTGAGATAAAAAAGTGTGAAAACTGTGGATCTGGACTCTGCTGACGGGGATACCCTGAGCGCACTTTAACTGGTCGTCTGCCTTCTGTGTTTCTTGCATCTGGCAGTTGGGTTCGGAGACGGAATCAGACCCCAGTTCCTCCTTGGAGGTGATGTGCTCGTGGGTCAGGACACACGATGTCTGGGTTGTCCTTTATGTTAGCAGCTGCTGGCACTTGATGCTTAGAATGGTTGTCGATTCCTTGAGAGTTGCAGAGTGATGATTTTCTCTCAATCTTCTTAATTCATAGAAATGATTTTGTGAGAGGTGCCTCTCTCCTGTACAGAGGTGTAGTTCAAGTAGGAAGGAGAGAAAACTCTTGATTCTTTTCCCTTTATTTATGCAGCTTTAAAGGCAACGGTTCATTTCCTGTCATCCTTTGAAAGTGACCAATTAGTATTTTTAAACATCCTTATGGATGGATGAATTTAAAAGTGTCATCTCTTTCAGTCCACTGCAGTGATAAAATAATGAGAATTAGGAATCCATTTGCTTTGTGCGTAGTGTTTTTAATTTTAACTTTTTCCCTCCACTCCCTTTAATTTTATCTTTTTATGTTTTTTTTCTTTGTGGTTACTTCGTGTGTTAAAATATACATATGTGACTTTATACGGAAGTTAACATTTTACTATATTGAATGGAGCACGGAAGAAACCCTACTTCCATGTAGGTCTCTTTACCTTCTCTGCTTTTAAATATAATTTTTAAAATTAATATCAGGGATATTAATCATTCAATATTATTAATTAATATCAGGGATATTAATTATTAAATTAATATCAGGGATGGTGTTATCATTTTCGTTTGAATCACTATGTAAGATTTATAAAACTCCTGGAGAGAATCGTGCGGCATATGTTGTATATCCAGATTTCTGCTGCTTCTGTTGCTGCCCTGTCTTCACGGTCCTAGACCATCTTTTGAGCATATATTGTTGTTTCTTATCTATTCCCTGGAAGAACTGGGGCGTATCTGTATATTTTTAAAGGTAAAATTCCCGGTGTATCATTCAGACCCTTCAATTCAAATTGTGGATCACATCTATAACCTTCTACTTTTCTATTTTTTTAATTATTTTTTTATTAAATCATAACTTTGTGCATCGATGCATTTATGCGGTTCAGGGTAGTGCTTCGATATGTAATGTGAAATGTTTACATTGAACTAAGTAGCACATCCATCACAATTATGCTCATTTCTTAATCGTTTTGAAATGTACTGTTGCATCATGCACATTGGGTGAGGTCCCCCCACATACCCTCCCACTTCCCGTATCTCCCCTCCCCTTCTCTCTCTCTCCTCTTCTCTTCTACTTTCTGGACTATAGTTATGTTTTACCATTCGTATGAGCATGTAGGTGATTATATACTGATTTCATAGTAGTATTGAGTACGTTGGATACTGTTTTTTCCCATTCTTGAGATACTTCACTAAGAAGGATATGTTCCAGCTCCATCCAGGTAAACATAATAGATGTGAAGTCTCCATCTTTTTTATGGCTGCATAGTATTCCATAGTGTACATATACCACAATTTGTTAATCCATTCGTGGGTCGATGGGCACTTGGGCTGTTTCCATGTCTTGGCTTTTATGAATTGGGCTGCAATAAACATTCTGGTGCAAAGGTCTTTGTTGTGAAATAATTTTTGATGATCTGGGTATGTACCTAGTAGAGGAATTGCAGGATCAAATGGTAGATCTACTTTTAGTTCCTTGAGTATTCTCCAAACTTCTTTCCAAAGGATTGTATTAGTTTGCATTCCTCCCAACAGTGTAGAAGTGTTCCCTTCTCTCCGCATCCTCACAAACATCTGTAGTTTTGGGATTTTGTGATGTGGGCTAATCTTACTGGAGTTAGATGATAACCTATTTTTTGTCAGAACTTATGGTTGTCATATATATTTCTTCCCTTTAACTTTCATTTCTCTTTGTTCAGCAAGTAACTATTTAATGCTTTACACAGTTTTTTTTTTCTGTTGAACTTCCTAAAGTCATTTTGATTTTCTGAACTTTGTTCTCTGGTGGATTCCTCAGGAAGGGCTAATAGCAGTGACCACATCTTCTGGGTTATTTAACGTTGCTAATAATTATTAAAGGTTTGTATGCTCTATATTGGAGGTTAGTTTTGTTGGGTATAAAATCTTTGGCCCACATTTCCATGTTTTTAGCAGCTTAATTATATTTTCTTCTTCTTTTTACTTTTTCCTCTAAAGTAAAACACGACTCTCAGAGAAAATGATTTCTCTTCCATTTTATAGGTAATATATATGCTCCTTCTGCCTAGACACTCACAGGGTTTCTTTTGCCTTTAAAGTACAGAATTGTACTAGATTGTGTATTGATGTTGGAATTATAGGTTGGTACTTTCAAGGATGCCATGTGCTCTTTGGAGACATAATTTCAAATATCTTTATTTTAGGAAAATTCTTTTTGAATTTTAGTATGTTTTGTTCCCGTAAGGGCCTGGACATAAATAATCCAGTACATGTATTTTTCTGTAATAATTTTGAAAGCATTATATAACTTATTTCTGACTGTTCTGAGTGAACTTTTAGGATGCCGATTCACACCCAGTGTTCTGAAGTTTCAAAGACACGTGTCTTAGTTCAAGTCTCTATTCACTGAACGGACCAGGCACCAGGTGAACTATTTTAATCCAGAGATTCTGGTTCTTCAGTTTGAGGAAATTTTCTTCCATCGTTTTTTAATTTCTTTCCTCTTCCTTTCCTTAATTTTCTCATTTTTCAGTTTTTATTAGTTGAATGCTTGGCCTTCTGGATGCATTTTAAAATTACATTTATACTTTCATTTTCCTACTTTCCATTCCTACATCTTTTTTTCTTAAGTGTGCTTTATATACAAAAAAGTCACCATTTTTAAGTGTGCGGTTTGATGTATTGACAAATAAATAGTCATTTTATTGTCCACAGTTATCACAGAAATTCCTTTTCTCCTTTGTAGCCAATCCCTTTCACTCCCCTCAGCTCCTGTTCTGTTTTCTGTTCCCTGGAGTTTTCCCTTAGAATTGCTGTCCTTTTGTTCTTCTTTCGGTAGATTTCTTCAACCTGTGTAGATAGTTTTTTCTAACTACACTTCTAATAAGTATTTTGTGTTATGACTTATTTAAAATTTTTCCTAGTGTCTGCTGTTGTTTCACTGGTCGCAAGATTGTTTTTATCTCTCTCTGGTAATTAATTATTATTTCCCGGGAGATTTTTCTCTGTTGTTGACTCTGAGTTCTTTCTCCTTATTGTTTTGCTCTCCCCTCCCCCCCCCCCAGTTGGATACATTTCTCTGATGTCTAACAGTTCTTAACTGTTCAGTTATACTAACTGTGAAGTGCTGAAGAGCTGACCAGAAGCTCTGCGTGCACAGGTGAACCGTGCAGGCTGCAGGCTCCTGGCTTCTCTGAAGAGCAGCTGCATCACTAGTTTGGGCAGTCATCGGAGATCCCCACATTTTCTGTAAATTCTCGTATGATTTACTACCTCTGGAGAAAAAGCCACTAGCGTCCTTCTTAATTATATAAGCCGCTAGTCTTACTGAATTGGGGTCGGAAAAAGGGCTATGGGTCTCACTGGTGGCCATGCAGAATAACACTTAGCCCTCTTGTTTTGAACCTCATGTTTCCTCTTGGGGCAAGTTATGCTTTGTGTCCTTACATCTTGTATGTGACTGGCTCATTTTCCTCAGAATCTTGAAAACTTCTCTCTTCGATGTGGCTGGACAAATCTGCATTGGATACGGTCTGGGGATCCGGCTATTCTTTCAACACATCTTCACATGATGCATCTGCTCTGGGCCCCGTCCTCATCTCAGCCACCCTTAGGTGAGGAGGCCCCAGCTCTCTGGGGCTTTGCAGGTCAGACGGGCTTGTTTCCTGTCCGTCACTCTTGTAGGGGTCACCCTGCTTCACTCTGCACGTCCCTCTCTGTCTACTCACACTGTGTGGGTTGCAGGTGGTTCTTGGTTCTTCATTTCTTTCAAGGCAATGTCTAGATTTTGGCGTTTTGTTCTGTTTATTATGTAAGAGAGGTTTTGTGAGTATAAGGGAATAGAAATGTCTTTTCATATCAGTTGTGAAATAAGAATCCGACAGATATTTCCTTAAATATTCTTGTGGACTTGTTGTGCATAAAGTGCAGTTTTCTGTAGCCTTCGGCACACTCAGTGTGCTCTTTTTGCTAGACTAGACTTCCTTTTCCTTTGGTTTTTTCATGTTTTTTATTACTCTGTTCTCTGAGATTTTCCTTTCTCTTTTGTCTGTCTTCATGGGGCCATTTTTCATTTGTGTAACCTCTTCCACATGGACGTGATTCAGACCGTTCCGATTTGTGTCATCATCGCCTTCCCGTCTTGGTCACTTGAAAGCCGGCATCCCTGGTGCAGAAAGCCTCCTTTGTACACCCCATCCTTCTTTTCTCCCCCATTTTTGTCTTTGATTTCTTGCTTCAATTTTATAGCTTTCAGTGTACAGATCTTTCAACCACTTGGTTACATTTATTTCTAAGTAGTTTATGTATTTTTGTAAATGGGATTGTTTTCTCTTTTTCATTTCAAATTACTATGTGGGTACAAATTTTTAGGCTACATTATTTTCACTTGTAAGGTATTTCCTATGCGTCTTTATGTTTTGTCTTTGCACTTGGTCATAGCTAATGTTTTATTTGTTCAACTCCATGATTGGGCTGGGGCAGAAGGTGCACCCTTACCTGTCTTTGCACCCCCAGAACCTACCCCCCTGCGTGCCCTCCAGCATAGAGTAGCCGGGCAGGCGTTGAGAGCAGAGCACACATACGCATCTGTGTCTAAGTATCCAGTTTTTTAATTAGAAGCTGTAGAATTTAAACCACTTCTTTTAGCTTCCCTTTGTACATTGTAAAAATGAATGCACTGCTGTTTCTGCCCTTGTGGTATAACTGCGAGGATTGAGATCAGAAGCAGAGCACCCACGTCCTGGGAAACTCACTCACACGAAATGAGAGTTGCTTTTGTGACTGTTGTTATATCCTAGACTGTTCACATAGGTGTGTAGGGGTCCTCAGGAAACCAGCATGTAGAGTTCATTACTGGTCCTGGATCTCCAGCACCATTTATTGCTATGCAAGGTATTTTCACTGAGAGCTTTTCATTTAATGGTTGAAAAGAGCAGAAAAACCTTCCTTCAGTTACCAAAGGTGAATAGGACATTCAGGTTCCCTTTATTCCCCTTTAAATTTGCAGTATTTCTTTGGGGACCTAAAATCAAAATTAAAATAAATAAAATGAATGGCACTGCAAGCTGAGCTGCGTGTGGCTGTGGCATTTGTACACCGCACTCAGCGTGTGAGTGAGGGTTGCTGGCTCATTCAAATGGAATAATTGCTTAGGTGGATTTTTCTTCTTTGCAGTCTTATTATTTAGCAGTTTAAAAACCTGTATTCAATGCAACACATTTTAAGCTTTCATACCCAAAAGCAAAATGTTAAGTTTCTTAGAAGTTATTGCTATTAGGTAAGAAAGAACGTTGTCTATTAATTGTTTCTGCTGTAATCTTAATTTTATTTATTTGTCCTTTTAGAAATCCTAGGGAGCTTTGGGAGTTCAAATTTTGAAAGATCACAGGTTCTGCTGTTCTGGTAGCATTTTATATTTTTTTCTTTCTTTTTCACAAGAATAGACTAAATGCATGTAATGAGGAATGCTTCTTTAAAAATACTGCTTATGGCCTTAAAAGCTGAACCTTTAAAAACATATGCCAGGAGGCATTAAGTAAACCATGAATCTGAGTTCTAGCTGTGGTTATTTGGAAATTGTTTTCTATAGTCTTCCTAAGCCACATGTACTTTTTGGAAAATGTGAAGCAAAATACTTATTACTGACCTCATCATTTAAAGCCATGAAAAAAAAAAATGCACCATGTAAACAAAGCTGCTGGAGTGGACTGGGTTACTTTGCTGTTCCCGACATTCTGCTGGATATTTTCCTGGGCCTTCGTATTTATGGCGAGAGTTCCTATGGCTGCTGCATGTGCCCAGTACACTCGGGTTTCTGTCCATCATTTTAATGGATTCAGCTATTGACCCTTTCTCTGGGAGTGACTTCCTGGTACTTCTGCATACATATTTTTACTAGTTTCAGGTAAATTCTTGTTTCAGTCTTTATGGACTCAGCTATCGGAGACGAGGCTGTCTTCTGATATGTCTTCATAATAAAAGAATAAACCCTTTTGGAGGCACATTTCATATTTGAAAATGCTCTTGTTATTGGAGATCTCAACAATTTTAGGCTGTGTCCCATGGAGAGACTTTTAAAAAAAATGTCCGCATTCAGTTTACTTTGTCCATGAAATGTTGTCACTCTACTTGCATAAAAACTCTAAAATCTGTCCCACGTCCTCACGGTAAATCCCAGACTCTTCTCGCCGTCTCAGAGCCCTGCCTGGCTGGGCTGTTACCTGCTCTCTGACCTTTGTGCCTGGCCTGCGCCCATGACTCTGAGTGGCCCCGGCTGAATTGAGGACGGCAGCTCTCCCACCACGTTGCTCTTTCCAGATGCAGGGCCTCTGCCCTCAGTTTCTCTTTGCTCCTTACTTAGTGAAGCATTGTTCAGGCCTTAGCTGAACATCACCTTTTCAGAGAGGCTTGTTTCCCATCTACCCAAGAGGACTCCTTCCTCCATGTTGTCTGAAATAATATTATTATTTATTTACTTGGCTGCACACATGTAGAAATACCGTGCAGAGGTCCTCAAACTTTTTAAACAGGGGGCCAGTTCACTGTCCCTCAGACCGTTGGAGGGCCAGAATATAGTTAAAAAAAACCAACTATAAAACAAATTCCTATGCACACTGCACATATCTTATTTTGAAGTAAAAAAACAAAACGGGAACAAATACAATCACATCACCTCATGTGACCCACTGGCCATAGTTTGAGGACCCCTGGGAGGATGCCAAAAAGTGCATACACATTTTTTTTTTTTACATATACATGTGTTTATCAGGTTTTCATTTTTTGCCTTCACAAAATTGAAAAGGCTTAAAATTTAATAATGTTAACGTTTAACATAAGGACTAGAAACAAAAACCTCGTAAAGAATGAACAAACATAAATAGATTCAGAAAAGAAATCAGAGAAATGCTGCATCAAAATATTAAGGAATAATAATAATGCATAGAAAGTAACATTCACATTGTCAAATAAGAGTCATACACATTTTAAGAAAGGAAAAAGCTGTGTTGGCGCTGTATCCAGTGTACTCAATACTAACACAAATCTAATAAATGAAAAGCAAAACTCTCACATGAGAGAAAAACATTTTTTTTTTTTTTTGAGACAGAGTCTCACTTTGTCACCCTCAGTAGAGTGCTGTGGGGTCACAGCTCACAACAACCTCAAATTCTTGGGGTCAAGCAATTCTTTTGTCTCAGCCTCCCAAGTAGCGGGGACTACAGGCGCCCGCCACAACTCCCGGCTACTTTTAGAGATGGGGTCTCTCTGTGGCTCAGGCTGGTCTCAAACTCCTCGCTCAGGTGCTCTACCTGCCTCGGCCTCCCAGAGTGTTGGGATCACAGTTGTGAGCCACCACGCCCAGCCAGAGAAAAACATTTTTAAATTCAAGAAGTTGGGGTAGGGGTGTGGTGCGGCTAACTTTTAAAAACTCATGCCAAGAGGTATTAAGTAAACCATCAGTCTGAATTCTAGCTGTGGTTATTTGGCAAGTGTTCCCTATAGTCTTCCTAAACCTCTCACCTGACAAGCACAATGTTGGGGGTGTATGCACACCTCCTGGGTGAAGGGCTTAACTACAAGCTGGACTTTACCTAACAAAAACAACGTAAGCTAATTGTATGTACACTTACATTACTCTGAAATGAAAAAAAAAAAAAAGTAATATTCAATATATACCTGTAACAATTGATGATCAAATACTTCTGCTTGTAATGGCAGAAGTCAAATGTGACTGGTGTCTTACAAACTTAATACAATTTTTTCCTTTCTTAAAATGTGCATACTTTTATTTGGGCACCTTCTGTATTTTCTTTCTTTGTGTGTTTCTCTACAATAAATGGTAGATCTTGATGACCAGTAAATGTATCTAGACTTTTTAACAGCAGCCTTTGCATCTAACATAGTAATTAGCACATAATAAATACTCAAACAAGATGAGAGAAAGAAGGAGTGAGTGATTGACAGCACACTTCTTCGCACATAGAAAACAGCTTGTGCAGAGTCCTCAGGCAGGAAGGAACTTGTTGTGTTCTTGGAACTGAGGAGGAACGCTGTGGCTGGAGTGTAATGGGTGCTAAGAGATCAGGTTATAGCGGGGACTGGAAGGCCATGTATACATTTTTAAAATTGAATTTCTCTTACAGTATAAATATGAATCATTACAGGGTTTAAGTGGCAGGTGACAAGGCCTGAGTCCTGAGCTCACGCTTGCTGTTTTGGGGGGTTGGTTGGTGATGGACCAGAGTGAGACTAGGGACCCCCGTGAGGAGGCTCAGGCACATCCAGGAAAGGACATGGTGATTTGGACTCAGGCAGTTTGTGGAATAAAAAGACAGAAATTGAGAGAAGATAAACATGTCTGAAGATGTGTAAGATGTTGGAATTCTGCCATGAGGTCGCATGTTTGGGGTGGGAGTAAAGAAGTTTAGATGTGGTGTTTTGAAGACACTGTGTACATCCCAGTAACAACTCAGTTAGGTGGTGGTTTCCATGAAAGCAATGAACTGGGAAGGCCTTGATCTGTGACTGCCACTCAGACACGTGGGCGTGAGTGCAGTCATCTAAGAGCCGCCACTGAGAGGGGAGGAGTCCAGGAGGGAAGCTTGAGAAATCCTAATGTTTAGGAAACAAGAATTTGCAGAGTCTGCACATGGACTGAGGAGGAACAGACAGTGACGTAGCAGGGAGACGAGACTGTGGGTGCTGAGAGGGGGTGGGTGGTCGGCCAGGCCCGGTGCTGCTGAGAGATCGATTAAACCACCTGAAATACCACTAACACTGGCAAGAGACGTTGTACTGATAGCGATGGGGAAAAAGACGGCAGGAATTGGTTACGTTAGGAGATGCAGGGCTAAAGGCAGCCTGTACAGACGACTTTCAAAATTTATCTGAATGATGAGACAAGGACAAAATACTGCTAGGGACTTTTGGGGTCAAGGGATGATTTTAAAAAAGAATAAAGTATATTGGCGAAATTATTATGTTGATTAAAGTCATCTAGTACCAAGAGAACAGTTGGGTATTAAGCAGAGAGCAGAGATAATCGCCTGAAAGGATTTCCAGCGTTGCCCTGTGTATGGTGGCATTGTAACAAGAGAGGGTAAAGGGACCTGTAGACATGTCAGTTCTATTTGTTTTTATTTGAAGTGGTGAAATTATTAATTCTAAACAGGTGGTACAGAGTGTGACCTGTATATTGTAAGCAGTAGAACAACTAAAGGGTTATACGAAATCCACAGAAAGGATGATAGGAAAAGTTACAATAAAAAAGCCAAGAGAAAAAAACGGAATTGTAAAAATCCGCGTTTCCAGATCTCAACAAAGGGCAGGATGTGAAAAACAGAAAATGTGTTAGAAGGATTCTAAAGATGTCCTTCCTGTCCCCAAATGCTGGTCCACAGGCTGTTCATCCAGCAGTAATCCAGGCGCTGCTCCGCTTCGAAGGGACTGCAGATGGAATCAAGCTTGCTAAACAGAACACGTTAAAATCGAGCGGATTATCTGCTTCCATATGAAGTGTAGAACTGTTTTGTCTAGATATGTGAAAAATGACATCATTATTATAGTGGGGATTGCATTGAATCTGAAAGTCATTTGTGGTAGTCCAGCCATTTTAACAATGTTGATTCTGCTAATCAGTGAGTGTGGTGTGTTTTTCTGTCAGTTTACATATTCTGCAGTTTCCTTCCTCAGTGTTCCATAGTCTCCCCATAGAGGTCTTTAACCTCCTTAAATAGATTAAATAGATTTCTAGGTATTTTATTGTCTCTGTTGCTGCTGTGAAAGGTGTTGTGTCTTTGATTTGATTCTCAACTGACTGTTGTTGGCATACGTGAAAGCTACTGATGTGTGTACATGGATTTTGTAACCTGAGACTTTGCTGACTTTATCTGTCAATTCCAAGTTGGATCTTCAGGGTTGTCTAGACATAAGATCATAGAGTCAGCACAGAGTGATAGTTTGACCTTTTCTTCCCCATTCAGATACTCCCGATTTCCTTCTCTTGCCTGAGTGCTCTGGCTGGGACTTCCAGAGCTACGTTGGTGACAGTGGAAATCTTATCTGGTTCCAGTTATAACCAAGTAGACAGTGCAACCTTACGTAATAAGAAATCAGGAGGCATTGTTTCACCAGGCTTTGAACTGTAATAATCAGGCTATCGTAATTAAAACAGCTTGATATGGACACAAAAATAGAGATCAGAACGGAGAACTCACATATGAAACCATCCTCATATTCCCATTTGATCTTTGACAAAGCAGACAAAACATTCACTGGGGAAAAGAATCCTTATTCATATATGGTGCTGGGACTACTGGATAGCCACATGTAAAAGACTGAAAGAGGATTTGCACCACTCACTGCTCATGAAGATTAATTCCTGATGGATAACAGACTTAAACCTAGGGCATGAAACTATAAGAATTCCAGAAGAAAAAGTTGGTAAAACTCTTACAGATATTAGCCCAGAGAAAGAATGTATGAAGAAGACCCCAAAGCAATCACAGCAACAACAAAAATAAACAAATGTGACCTCATTAATTAAAAAAATTTTGCATGGCTAAGGATGCAGTCAGTAGAGTAAATGGCAACTGATAGGTAATATTTGCATCCAGTACATCTGATAAAAGGTGGATAAGCAGAATTTACAGAGCTCCAGCAAATCAGCAAGAAAAAGATGAAACAGTCCCATTAAAAAGTGGGTAAAGATGTGACCAGAAACTTTTCCAATGAAGATAGTCTAACAGACACGTGAAAAAACGCTCAATCATCAAGGAAATGCGGGTGAAAACCCCAGTGAGTAATCACTAACTCCAGCGAGAATGGCTGTCATCAAAAAGTCCCAGAACAGCAAAGGCTGGCTTGGCTGCGCTGATAGTCAAATTGCAAACCAGTATAGTCTATATAGAAAGAAGTTTGGAGGCGCCTCAAAGAACTAAAAGAAGACCTACTACTTGATACAGCAATCCCACTACGAGGTGTTTATCCAAAGGAAAAAATCCTTTCTATGAAAAAGACACTTGTACTCAAATGTTTATAGCAGCACAATTCACAATCGCAAAGATACAGAACCAGCCTAAGTGCCTGACAGTACTCGAATGGATTAACAAAATATGTGGTGTCTGTACATCATGGAGTACCACTCAGACATACAGATTAATGGTGATCTAGTATCTTTTATAACAACCTACTGGAACTAGAGACCATTCTTCACAAGAATGGAAAAGCAAATACCACTTGTACTCAGTACTAAATTGTAATCAGCTGATGAACCCTTAGGTGCACATGTGAAAGTAAAATTCAACAGACATCAGGCAGGTGGGCGGGGGGAAGCAGGTTTGAGTAAATTCACAACTCAACGGTACAATGCACACTTTCTGCATGAAAAACACACTTACAGCTTTGACTTAAAATGTACAAAAGCAAATTTATGTTACTGAAATGTGTGTGCTCCTATAATATGCTAAAATAAAGTTTAGTCAAATTGTAAATTAAGTGGATTTCTATATCTTCATGGAAGCTCTTGAACAAAGAAATTAAACAATTTCCTATAATGAATTACAAAATCGGGGGATTATTTTGGATTGTTCAGATAAGCCCACTGGTAGCATGGAAGCTCTTAAAAGAGCTTGAGAAGGCAGAAGAGTGAGTCGCAGAGATGCCAGAGAAACCCTCAGCACGAGGGGAGCTCAGCCTGCCGTGGAGGGGCCCTTGACAGGAACCCACGAGGCCCTGTGGAGCTGAGGGAGGCTCCCAGCAGACACCAGCTTGCTCTCTAGCTGTGGGAACTGAATCCTAGATAATTCAGCCCAGACCCTGAATGAGCTTGGAAGCTGATTCTTTTTCAGAGCCTACAGGAAGGAAAGCAGCCCTGTTGACAGCTCAATGTCAGCCTGTGAGATGCTGGGCAGAGGACAGCTGAGCCACCCTGTACCTGGACTCCTGACCTGGAGGGGCTGTAAAGATAAATAGTACTGTGTTAAGCTATTAAATTTGTCTTACTTTATTATGGCAGCAGTAAAAACTAGCACAGATTTTGTTTCCTGGAAGTAAAGTGTTTCTGCAACAAATATCTAAAAATGTATGGGTGGCTTTGGAATTAGGGTGGAAGAATGTTAAGGAACATGATAGAAAAAGCCTAGCCCTAGATTGTCTTGAACAATGCATTTTGTAAAATATGGACATTAAGGGTGCTTCTTTTGAAAAAGGGCTTACGTTAGATAAAATTCATGCCAAGCCCTCAAGATTGTTGAGAATATCTTACCATTAAAACACTCTCATCTTGGTGCAGTGGCTCACACCTGTGATCCCAGCACTCTGGGAGGCTGAGGCAGGAGGATTGCTTGTGCTTGGGAGCTCGAGACCAGCCTGAGCAAGAGTGAAACCCCATCTCTACTGAAAATAGAAAAATTAGCTGGCTGTGGTGGTGGCGCCTGTAGTTCCAGCTACTCGGAAGGCTGAGGAAGGAGGATCATTTGAATCCAGGAGTTAGAGGTTGTTCTGAGCTAGACTGACACCACAGCACTCTAACCTGGGCAGCAGAGCAAGACTCTATCAAAAACAAAAACCAAACAAAACCCCAAACCAAACCCAAAAAGCACTCTCACTTTGGACAACAGGGAGGCAGAGAGTATGGAAGGAAATTAGGCTGTTTGATCACCAAAATTCTATTGATAGGTGAAACTACTTAGCCGCAAACAGGTGCTGCCCTTTGAAAAAAGGAAAGGATGGCTTAGAGGGCAGAGTAATGCCTCCAATTTGTGGAATTTAGAGCCCAAACGATGAAGCTGAGAGCCACAGAGGAGAGTTCCCAGGCCCTGACTCCTGGTGTGTTTTGCTGCCCTGCACTCTAAAACTGTTTTGTACCTGCCACATTGTTTTACTTTCTACCCCTTGTTGGAACTGGCATGTTTATAAGTGACATCCTAGGCCTGTCTCACACTTGTACATTGGGAGCAGAAAACTGTGTCTTTAGTTTCACACTTCCACACATGGAGAAGAATTGTGCTCTAGAGTTATACTTAATGAATCACTCATCTAAACTCAATTTTGATGAGAGATTTTGGATTTATGAATAGATGAGATGTAGATGACATTTTTTTTTTTTTTTAAATCAGCCAGATGCCCCACCTGGGATTGAACTTGTGACCACTGAGCTATGGAGCTGAGCCTTAGGTGAGATATTTATGCTTTGAGTTGATGCTGTAATGGATTGAGATTTGTCCAAGTCTGTTTTTTGTTGCTTATTACAGCATACCTAGATAATTTATAAAGCTGAGGATTTTGTTTCTTATGGTTATGGAAGCTTAGGAGCCCAAGGCCAGAGGGTGTCATCTGATGAGGCCTTTTTGCTAATGGGAACTCTCTGCACAGTCAGGGCAGGACATCACGCGGCAGATGGGCTTGAGCAAGCTAGAAGCACTTTCTCCTTTTTTTTCTTATAAAGCCATCAGTTTCACTTCTGAGAACAGATTAATGGAATAATGTGCCACCTCTCAATACTGCCACATGAGGGATTAAGAGTCCACATGAATTTTAGAGCTGATAAACATTTTTTTTTTTTTTAGGTTAAATCATAACAATACTCTTGAGATCATTGGAAGGGTTTCAGTGTATTCTGCATTTGGGAGGGATTTGAATCTTTGGGGGCCAGAGGGCAGACTGTGAGACATAATTGTAAAGAATTTCCCTCAAGCTTCCTATCTTCTGGATATTCAGTCAAACTCTAATCCTAGCTGTTAAGGGACTTTATAGATGTAATCAATTGATCATAAACTAGGTAGATTATTCTGGGTTATCTGGATTGGCCCAATGTAATTATGTGAGACCTTAAAAATGGAAGAGCAAGGCAAAGAGTTAGAAACATTCAGCAAGAGGGAAAGTAAGAAAGGCTGGAAACAGGAGAGGACAGAGCCTCCGACACTGGAGGGGAATGGTGAGGGGGGTCATGTGTTAATAAAGCTCTGAAAAATATTGCCAACTAACAGCCACTGAAGAAAGAGGGACCTCAGTTCTATTGCTGGAAGGTACTGAATTCTTCCAACAGCATGCATGACGTTAGACGCTTATTCCCCAAACTTTCACAGACAAATGTTGATATCTTGATTTCAACCTTAGGAAGCTTTACATAGGGGAACTAGAGCCACATTCTGCAGAGACTTCTGATCCACAGAAATAATAATACAATAAATGGATGTTGTTTTAAGTCACTAAATTTGCGCTCATTTGCTATAGCAGTGATGCAGAACTAACATAACTCAACAAAAAGGACAAATAGAACCCACATGGCCCTGTGAGCTGAGGGAGGCTTCCAGCAGACAGCAGCTGCTTTCTAGCTATGGGAACCGAATTCTGCCTAAATCCTGAATGAGCTTGGAAGCTGACTCTTTTTCAGAGCCTCCAGGAAGGAAAGCAGCCCTGCTGACAGCTCAGTGTCAGCCTGTGAGATGCTGGACAGAGGACAGCTGAGCCATTCTATACCTAGACTCCTGACTGGAAGGAGATAAAAAGGCAGACATAAAAATTTAAACATACCGATAATTACATTAAATGTAAATGGTCTAACAACACCATTAAAAGGCAAAGATTATCAGATTAGTTATGAAAGAAAGGCCCAACTCTACACTGTCTACAGGAAACTCACTTGAAACATAATTATAATTACTAGGTTAAAAATAAAAGGATTGGAAAAGATATACACAAACTAAAATTAAGACAAAATTTATTATCAAATGATCAAACTTCACTGCAAGAAAATGAAAATTAACAGGGATAAGGAATGGTATTATATAATGACAAATGGGTCATCTTACCAAAACACAGTGATTTATGTATACTTATTTTTAACAAATCTTTGCATGTTAAGTAGGAACAGAAAGAATGAAAGAGAATTATAGAAATTCACAATCATTAATATATTTGGAAACATCAACCCATTATCATTGATTGATAGAGTAAACAAACAGAAAATGAGTAAATATATACAAAAAGCTTGAGTAACGTCATCAGTCAACTCAACCCAAACAGCAGAATGCATGTTTATATTCGTTTCAAGTATACATGGAACATTCAGCAAGTTAGATCACATTGTGAGTCACAAAACAAGTCTCACTAAACTAAAAATTAAAATTATCCTATCTCCTTTGACTGTAATATAATTAAAATAGAAGTTGATAACAAATATTTCAATATATTGAAAATACCAATTATTTGGAAATATTAAATAACAAATCAATAAATACTCATGGTCAAAAAGGAAACATCAAAGGAAATTAAGAAATATTTTGAACTGAAAGAAAAAAAGTATGCAACATCAAAATATTTGTAATCTTGCCAAAACTTTTTTTGGGGGAGGGGGATAATTTACACATTAGCTGCTTACATTTAAAAAATGTTCTCAGAATCTAGAAAAAGAAGAGAAAAGCTAAACCAGGAAGATAGAAAGAAGTCACAAAGATCAGAGCAAAAGTCATTTATGGTAAACAGAGACAAACATTAGAGAAAAATTGGTGAAAACAAAAGCTCATTCCTTGGGTAAAAAATTCACTAAAAGTAATAAACTTCTAGCCAGATTGACCAAGTGAAAAAGAAATAATGGACAGACTGTGAAAATCAGGAATGAAAAAGAGAGATGTCATTACTGATCCCAGAATCATTAACATGGAAAACCATAGAAGTTCTATAAATTTGACAGCTTAGATGAAATGGAGAAATTCTTCACAAGATACAAGCTACAAAAACTCCTATGCAAGAGGAAATAGTAACCTGAGTGGTCTACATCTATTAAACTACTGATTTCAGTAATTTGGTATCTTTTTTGATACAGTTTTCCAAAAGATAAAACTTCACAGGCAGGAGAGTTGGGATTCAGGGCGAGGCAGCAGAATAAGCAGAAAAATGTGCTCAAACCAAGGGGACACCCACCCGGCTAAGCCTCCTGGCAGGATTGGACCTGAACCCCAGAGAGAAGGTCTGTCTTGGCCACAACCAGCCCATGCAGAATCAGTGCTAGTTAACCCTCTCACAGAGACAGCGAACGCCACAGACAGTCCGTGTGATCACGGCTATGTTCAAGACAGTCTAGGAGGGCCATGTGCAGTGGCTCATGCCAGTAATCCCAGCACTCTGGGAGGCCAAGGCTGGAGAATCCTTGAGTTCAGGAGTTCAAGACAAGCCTGGGAAATAGTGAGACCCTGTCTCCACTAAATAATAGAAAAACTAGCTTGGAGTTGCAGCAGATGGCTCCCAGCTATTTGGGAGGCTGAAGCAAGAGGATATCTTGAGGCCAGGAGTCTGATGTTGCTGTGCGCTATGACTCCACGGCACTCTACCAAGGGTGACAAAGTGAGACTCTGTTTCAAAAACAAAAGCAACAGAAAGTCTAGGTGACCTTTGAAGACAAGGACCCTCAGGAGGACAGCATGTTAGAAGGGAAGGCTGTGTTCCACACATCACCCTAGTGAAGCAGCTCTCATGTGGAGGGGAGTTCTGGCTGCGTGGTGAGTGACTCCATCACCCTAGTGAAGCAGCTCTCATGTGGAGGGGAGTTCTGGCTGCGTGGCGAGTGACTCCATCGCCCTAGTGAAGCAGCTCTCATGTGGAGGGGAGTTCTGGCTGCGTGACGTGTGACCTGAGGCTTTGGGCTCTGTCACAGAGGCAGTCCTTCCGACTGAGCTCCCGGGCTCCCTGCTGACAGCTGTGTTCTCTTCCGAGTGCAGTTCCTCCAGGTGACCCAGAACTGTCCTCCAGAACTGTTTTGTAATCATTGCTTCATTTACACTAAATAAGCCTCATTTTAGTTGTTGATGTATTTTCCATCTTCTAACAGCAATATTGTTGATCTTAAAACAGCACAAAGATTATATTTAGTTAAGTTAAAAATAAAAGGCTGGTAGAGCTCCAGTACTTGGTACCAGACTTTGTGTGGCATTGTGCTTATTTTTGTACTTCTGTTATAAATTAGAACAACTGCTCTGCTGTTTTTTATGTCTAGGTAGTTGTGAAGAGGCAGCAATAAAAGGTTGGCTTTTTGAAATTGCAAACAGTTCCTGTAGTACAGATATTTGTCGGATGATTCAAACTGGAGAATGTCCTGCTCATCACATTATTCTAATGCACTCTATGATTTTGGCTAAGTCAACAAAAATGTGAAATGATGCTTTTTAAATACGTAATACTAGAGGTTTATACTTAATTTTATATAATGATTTATAATTGCTTGTCTATGTTCTTGGCTTATTAACATCATGAAATCTTATTTATCAAGTATAACTTAAACTAATTCCTTTTGCACATTCTAGAAAGCATTGTACTGTATTCTGGCTTTAAGTAAAGCTCATTTGGGAGTGAATTCCAAATTGTGCATTAACTTGAGTATTTTTAATGATGATGTGAATAATTATATAGTAAAGTGGTCAGGAAATTAAAACTTGGTTTTTTTTTTGAGACAGAGTCTCACTTTGTTGCCCTCAGTAGAGCACCATGGCATCAGAGCAACCTTCTCAAAATCTTGGGCTTAAGTGATTCTCTTGCCTCAGCCTCCCAAGTAGCTGGGACTACAGGTGCCCACCCCAACACCCAGCTATTTTGTTGTTGTTGTTGTTGCAGTTGTCGTTGTTTAGCAGGCCCGGCCGGGTTTGAACCCGCCAGCCTTGGTGTATGTGGCTGGCGCCCTACCCACTGAGCTACGTGTACCACCCAAAACTTGGGTTTTTTATACCAAATAACCTGTGACTCCCTTGCTTAATAATTGCACATGCATCTCACAGATTTCTTATGAAGACTGGTGAGAATGAAAGGATTGAAAATATAATTAAATAAAAAATGAATGATTATAATCCCCAAACACCTCAAAAATCCTTTTGAGGACATACCTGGTCACTGTTATCAGGGTTTTAATATATTAGTAGTCAGTGGAGGGCATAGTAGAATTGACTGTGCTAAAATGCTAGTTAATTTTTTCTAATTTATACCATATGTGGGGGGTATCAATATTTTCAGGAAACAAAAAGCTCCAAAAATTTAAAGGAAACACTATTTTATTTTTCTTCTAAATCATACTGGACAAAATGTCCCCCATTGGAAAGCAAGAATGAGTTTAAAAAGAAAAAGAAAACTTGGTGTTATATATATTTCCTTGCTGACATTTTTGTTTTATTTCCAAGTACACTTATTTAAATTTATTTAATTATAATGGTGGTAGATTTATTTTGGGGGTGGGTCGATCTTTCAAACAGACATAAGCTGCCAAAAGACATAAAGTCAAAATGAGTGTCAAAATAAGATGTTAAAAGCAGGTGCTGTCTTGCAAAGGCGCAGTACCAGGAGCTTTTGGATCGACATCATGATTATCAGAGTGTCACAGTGAAAGCACGAGCAATTTCTGCATTTGACACCGCATGGTGGCTCTGGGTTGTGTGTGGGGCAGGCCCGAGTGAGCCTGGCGGCCTTCATCCTTCCGCATTCACTGTTCCTGCTCAGGCCCTCGCCCGGCCTGCTGTTCTCAGGAGCCGTGAGGCCTGGCAGATGGACAGCCTGCATGCCTCACATGCTCTGGCCCCCCGCGGCCCCTCTCCATCTGGAGTCTGGTTGACTTTGCCAGCACTGCAGCACCAGGAGCTAATTTCTACCTGCCTCTCCTCGGCTGCACTCCCCTCCGGGAGCATCTATTTATATATTACCTCCTGCTGCAGCGCCCGCTGGTTTTGTTGTTGGCGCACTCCACTTGCAGAGATGTTAGCTGCAGTGGTATCTCTTCTTAAAAAAAGCCTCTGAGCTAGGTCATGTGTTTGCTCTTTGTCAAATTTTGTGTATATTTGACATCGTCAAGGACACAAGGCCATTTGCACACTTGTCTAACCGTAGAGCGTGATTTCCCTTAAATCTCTTTCTTTTGTTGGGGACAAGGTGTTTCTGAAATGGAGTCATGTGAATGCTAGAATTTAATAATTGAAATAAATTCCTCTGGAAAATCATAAGGTTCTAGGCTGAAGTAAGCATCTTGTGTCAAAATCTCTTGTCATACAGCACTGTAATTTTTTTTTTCTTTTCTTTTTGTATCTTTGCTTTTCTTGAAGTGATCTTTGCTGGGCGATCTTTGCGGTGGCTCACGCCTGTAATCCTAGCACGTGGGAGGATTGCTTGAGTTCATGGGTTCGAGACCAGCCTAAGTCAGAGTGAGTCTCTAAAAATAGCCAGACATAGTGGTGGGCGCCTGTAGTCCCAGTTACTTGGGAGGCTGAGGCAAGAGAATCACTTAAGCCCAAGAGTTTGAGGTTGCTGTGAGCTGTGACGTTACAGCACTCTACTGAGGGCGTCTGACTGAGACTGTGCCTCAAAAACAAAACAAAACAAAACAAAACACTGCTGTTCACCTAGTTTCTTTCTCTATTTCAAAGTTTACTGTGGTGGCTGGACTTCCTAATTTGGAAACTGTTTTACTGTTTTTACTTTTAAACTCAAGATTTATTTTTATAATGTGTAAGTCTCTTTGGAGATCTCTATTCAATTGCTGAAATAATGGTTCGTTTCTTTCCAGCATTCAGTAATTGGATTTGTATCAGAATATTGCCAAGAGCTGCACGGCATTACCCAGTGCTTATGTGGGGTGTCAAAGGCTGTGGGAGAGGAGGGTTTTAGGAATGTTTTGGGGTGAGATTGGTCATTATCATAAACCTCCAGAATAGCTACACATTTGAGAGGAGTAGAAGGGTAGTTACACTTGGAAGGAGCCAGTGTCTTTCTGGCCAGCAGATGCAATCTGTGCAGGCTTTGCGACTTGCTGCTACTTCATGCAGTCAGGGCCTGCAACGCCTGGGAGTGCAGTCCCACAAAAGGAATAATTTTTAATGTTTCAGAACATATTGATGGTCTTAACATAGATAGAAAGAAATGTGTCCACAAACTTAATGATAGTAGTGGGCCGAACACCAGATCAGCACACGGTGTTAGTGGGACAGCAACAGGCAGCCAGGACGACTGAGTCTGAGGATTCCAGACACACACTGTGAATTAACATTTTGCGGTTGTCTTTTCTTCTTGTTACGGTATTTTCACCATTTTTTGTTTGTGATATATCCTGTTTTCTTTCTTTGTCAAGTGTGGGAATTTATATTCTCCTTACAGCTCAGAGAAGGTCAACTTTAAATTCTGTAATTTAAAGACTTTTATAGTAAAGGTTGAACAATGAATGATAAAATAACAAGAGAAGCTAACGCAGGTGAAGGCAAGCGATAGAATTATTGGAAGACTGGAAGAATCACAATTGTCTGTAATTTATCACACACTGAGGAGCAGGGTGAAAGCTCCAGAGAATATGTCTCCACTGTGCTGGTGCCCAGGATTCCACACTTGAAGCTGCCGGGCCCGGTTTCAGGCTGGGCCAGATGAAGTTGAAAAGTTTGGCTGCGGAGAAACAGAAGAGTTTCTATTTCTGGAGATGCCACACCATCAGCGTATCATTAAAGATGTCAGTGGTTATTGAAATCACATGTGTTAAGCCATATCTCGCTAGAATTGGGCTACTTGTAACCCCCTGTGAGTCTTCTGTGAGCCCTACTGTGTCCTGGATCTCGAGATTTTAAGCTAAATATGGCAAAGTACCACAACGATTTTACCGCCTTGTGGGGAGACATATCTTAACATGAATTAAGTGCTATTAAAGAAAGGTATTAGAAAAGGAATCATGGTCAAGTATTTGGGCTGTGGAATTAGAGTGCGTTTGAATCTGTTCTGTGGTTTGCTGTCTGAATTTCTCTGAGGCTCAGTTACTTCCTCAGTTTTTCAAAATCTGGGGGAAATAACTTGACTCCTTAGTATATTGTTCTGTAAAAATACTTGCACCATAGGGCAGCGCCTGTGGCTGAAAGGGATGGGGTGCTGGCCCTATATGCTGGAGGTGACGGGTTTAAACCCAGCCCTGACCAAAATCTGCAAAAAAAAAAAAAAATACTTGCACCATAGTAATTTTGGTGTTTTCACACATGGTAAGTTAGATAGGAAGATAATTATGTACAAAATGTTAAAAGAGCAACATTGTGATATACAAGCTGTAAGGTCTCAAAACCGTAACACCTCTCTAGAGTGCACGTTTGTACGAGGGTGTGTGTGCTTGGGAGTATGTGTCTGGGAACAGGTGTGTCTGGACACCAGTAACCAAAGAGCTTTGACTTTAAATATTCACGCGGATCTAGATTGCAGTCTGGCCTTCCTGCTCCTGACTTGTGACTCTGCTGAGTCACGAATTTTTTTTTTTACTTTTAATCTTTGCATATCTTGTGATTCCTCCCTCCAAAGGTTGTGGTATGGATATTAAGACACTATGTCAAAAGTGCAATCAAAAAGACATAAATCAGTCTGTCTCCATTCCCTGTGCACAATTTTGAGGACTTACACTTTACATTTTTAATATGTGAAATTATGTGATTGATGATATCTAGTTGTTTATTAAAATCAGTTAGATGTTTAAAATTCCATTTTTACTCTATTCATGATTTTGTTTCTCATTTGAATTAGAATAATCAAAATCTAAATATGCATGTATCATATTGGGATAGTATTTAGACTCCAGGGAGGCTTTTTTTTTTTTTTTTTTTTTTTTGTAGAAATGGTAGGATAATTTTTGAGGAGGTTATATTTACTTTTTAAAAAAGTCCCTACAAGGCTGGGCACAGTGGCTCATATCTATAACCCCAGCACTCTGGGAGACTGAGACAGGAGGATAGTTTGAGCTCAGGAGTTCCAGACCAGCCTGAGCAAGAGCGAGACCCTGTCTCCACTAAAAGATTAAGAAAACTAGCCCCGTGTCGTGGCTGGTGCCTGTCGTCCCAGCTACTCTGGAGGCTGAGGCAGTAGGATTGCTTGAGCTAAGGAGTTTGAGGTTGCTGTGAGCTGTGACGCAACGGGACTCTGCCTCAGAAATATAAAGCAATCAATCAATCAATAAACAAAAATCCCTACATATCAGAAACTCTTCATAAAAGATTTTATATCAACACTCTTTAATGAAAAGTCAGATTTAGAGCTATTTCCACCTGTGGAGCAGAGTTTGCACCTCGAGGTGAACCAAGCCCTCCATCCGTTACCTGGCACATATTGTGAGGCAGAACTGGGCACTATCTTTCTTGGGACTTCTACCAGAGCCTTATTGAGGCTTTCTTAGTTTAGCATTTTTAATAAGCTCACATCTCAGCTTTACTGACCCACATCCTATTGAATCTGAGAACCAGACAATGACTGGCTGAAGTAAGTAGCAATCGCTGGAGAAGGGACCATGGGGTGGGGGGGAATGGTGACCATCATGCCCACACCCCACAAGGATATGTATTCCTGCAAGTTGCAGTAATCTGTGTTCACACTGCCTGCTGTGAGTCACTGAGAAAGAATGCCAGCCACCGGCTGTTCACGAAGACAGGCTGTGTCTTCCGTTTCACGCTAACTGCCGCCTAAGTGTTCTGTGGAATGTTCCCTTCCTGGAATCCTGGGGCATCACAGCGTGTGGAGTGGCAGCGTAATGGATTTAGGAAGTACAGGATGAGAGGAGAGAGGACAAGAGCAAAACTGAGGTCCTGGGATGGAGGGAAAGTCCACAAGACTGGAGCAGAAGCTCAAGCCGGACTTGCAGGGTGTGTGTGTGTGTGAGACTGCAGAGCTTCTAAGCATGTCCCCGCAGTGGGGGGAGAATGCACCTTCCTGGGTCCCCCCTCCCTAGAAGGTGTTCCAGTGGCTGTCAGCTGGTAGGCTTAGAAGTCAACTTTTTTTTTCTAACTCCTTTATTAATGTTAATGCACACACATTGAGAAATATTACCAGGGAAGGTGGAGACATTCCTTGAAGATTTTGTGTAAAGAGTGATGTTAACAGCATTCCAGAAAGATCAGTCTGGTGCACTGGCGAGCTGAAAGGCCAGTTGAAGGCTGCTACCCAGTGGGGCTGGGAGGTGATGAGAGTGTGGGGCCAGCGTGCTGACAGGGACGTTTGGAAAGGCAGAGACGGACGTCCCTAGGGGAGTGTCGAGGGCAAAGGCGCTGGAATTTGATGATTCACACTAAATCTGAGATAGAGGAGGGACAGAGCAAGAATCAAGCTACTGTTAACAAGATCTTACTGGAAAAGAAAACAGTGTCAAAGGCAGTGAATAGGATTTATGGTGGGTTTATTTTTTGGTTATAATTAGGCTAATTATCTGCAGTTAATATGATAACATACAACATGATGATAACATCATAATAAAATGCCTGAGTTTCAATTCCACTCCTTTCTAACTTAGAGAAGATTCCTTACCTCTCTGAACTTCAGTGCTCTTATCTGTCAAAGGGGTGAACCGACCTCACGGAGTTGGTATGCGAAGTGAGCAAGCAGCGTTGTTCCTCTAAGTCGCAAACGTGAGAGGACTCGCTGTGAGCACGGCACTTGCCTTTGGCCTCGGAAGTCTGTGCACAGAACAAGAACTGTGGCTTATTTTTACTTGTCTTTTTTCTTTCATAGCACAGAGTTTCTACACAAGAAGCACGTATCTAAATTTCTGGGATTGTTTTGATGTTTTTTCCCAAATATTATGCATGTATTAGGTACTGTCCTTTGATAGACCTAAAGGACATTCTTGTTCCTAGCAAACAAACTTCTGGGCCAGAGCGTCACAAAGCATGGTTTTTCTGCTTTTAGTCCTGAGTCATGAGTTCTTACCCCAAATAGATAACCCGTGAGTCCTCAGCATGGAGACATAAGCCAAGCAAGTGACGAGTGAGGAATGCCACTTTTCTTTTCTCTTTTTCTTTTTTTTTTTTTTTTTTTTTGTTTTGTTTTTTGCTGTTTTTGGCCGGGGTCAGGTTTGAACCTGCCACCTCCGGTATATGGGGCCGGTGCCCTACTCCTTTGAGCCACAGGCACTGCCCTTCTTTGTATTTTTATTTATTTATTTTTTATTTTCTCTATACGCACACATGTGTTTATTTGGTTGCAATGCTGCTTTTCCACTGCTGGGGGAAAGACCATCAGTTTCAGGTGTGGTTTTTACTGTTTTGGGACTAAGGACCATTTTTGCCAAAATAATTTTGTACGATATAGATATATGGATACTACATTAAACACAGAGGTATGGACTCTGTCCCAGAGAAAAATACGTCAGTTTAACCACAATCATGGCCTAAAAAGGGGAAAAGGGAGATAAGTTTTATCTTGTCAGTTCCTTTTAAGACAAAAACTTCAATTTTTTTCTATGAAAATGCATTTTTCTCAATCCACCAGATAGGAATTGTTATAGTAGCCCATCTTTTCAATGAAAAAGTTAGAGTTTCTCCCTCCAGATGATCGCAGCAATAGTTACAATGCTCTACCTAGGAAATGTGTTACCTTGGGTCAAAGAAATACTGATTGTGGTTTTGGAAAGCCAGTTTCATTGCTGCCTGGATAGCGAAAAGACAGAATATAAATGCGTACGTGTTAAGATTTGGAGAACCTGGAAGTGTTGTGAGCTTGGCAAAATTAAATTTCACATTGAGTTGGTTTGTGTTTAGCAAAACTCAAAACACATATTTTGAAAACTGCTTCCTCCCTTAAGTTTTTACCTCTGGGAATTTTAAGTGATATTATTTTTGTTTCTGATTCATTTCCAGTATTTTGTAAGAGATTTCTGATAACCATGGGACCTTTTTCTTTGAACCTAGAAATTTTGTCTTGCCGATCTTAAGCTGTGTTCTGGTCCAGAAACCTGAGTTCAGTTTAAAATTTTTAATTTGTTCCTTGATTGTTGGGCAGATAGCTTGTTATTCCTGGTATGTTTATGTTTAGTTATGACAAAATGCTCGATTAGTCCATCATCACCACATACGTAGTTTTAATCTTACATGTTTCATGGACATCCATTTAGAAAGTGTTCAGGACACCAAGCCATGAAACACCAGGATTGACAGCGGAGGTAGGTGGTATGCATAATATTGTAAGTATTTATATGTACACACATTTTTTTTTAAATGCTACTTCCATGCTGTGTATATTTAAATGAGCTCCAAAGTAAAAAATTCTTGCTCTAAACCAGGTTCTGAGGACAATACATGAAAAATATCCTCTTTTTTCAAATGAATACAAGTTACTTATCAGAAAGCGTGGTGAAGTGTGGTACAGTTTTTGTTTGTTTGTTAGAATTTCCGAGGTAACCCAGCACAGAATACACAGGAGCTGCTTCTTTTTTTTTCTCCATTTCCAGGGCTGTGGCGTTCTTAATGTCATGAAAATAAACCATGGAGCACAAGTTCAGAGTTATTAATCGTATACTTGAGTGGACTTTTGTCATTAAAATGTTGATAAATGCTAACTGATCCTTTCAAGAATCTTGTTTGTGTACACAATTTTTATCACTCTGGATCCAGTTGATCACGAGAAGTTTATGGAAGTTGTAACTCGCAGCGAGACTATGTGGTGTCGTGTGTGTGATTTTATAGGAATCTGCAGTTCCCACACACAGGTAGATTCCATCTTGTGTAACTCTAAGGGAATTCATCTGCATTAAACACATAAGCTACAAAGGACACTAAATAAGTTTCATGGCTTTATAAAGGAGAAAGATTGAGCCTTTAATGAGGATTCTGAGGCCATAGAAGACAACTGTTTTGAATTAAAACATTCAAAATATTTTAGTCTTTGACTCTGCTTATTAATTTTACAATTAAGCAGATAGCATTTATATTTATTCTCTACTTTTGTGCTTCATGCTGCTCTATCTTGTTTTAAATACACAATATTTTAAAGATACGGCTGTTTCCTTAAGGAACCTGTTTCTTGGCTTTCTGATGGTATGAAAGGTGGAATACACACCCACACATTCGTGGTGGTTTTGGAAATGATCCAATGAGAATCCACCATGGTGTTTCACTGAAATATGTCTAAATATAATATTCTTAAGCAAGTGAAGCCTTTGAGATGTTTAAACAATATTAGAGAATGTTTCTTTCCATGCTCAATATTTATTCTCTCCTGGCACATGAGAGCTGTAGGAGGAGGGTGGATTGAAATCTCACTTCTTCACAAGAGGCACAGGAATGCTAGTGGTTAAGTCACTCCTGTGAACCACAGGGGACTGGACTCCAAGAATATTTACCTTTACTTTTTTTTTTTTAAGTCTTTTCAAATTTCCTATTTTAGAGTCTGCTGTTTATTTTTTTCAATTTTATAATGATATGGGAGTACAAATGTTTAGGTTACACTGTTTTCAGTGCTAAGGTAAAGTTCAAGGTGTAGATGAGCCCTTCACCCAGGGGCTGTGCTGCACACCCTCATGTTGTGCACATTAGGTGAGATCCCGCCAATTGCCCTCCCTCCTCACCCCTCCCATTCGCTAGAGTATACTTGTGGGTTTTTTTGTTGTTTGTTTGTTTTTATTGAGACAGAGTCTCACTGTGTCACCCAGGGTGGAGTGCCATGGAGTCAGAGCTCACAGCAACTCAAACTCCTGGGCTCAAGTGATCCTCAGCCTCCTGAGTAGCTGGGATTACAGGCACCTACCAGCACCCAGCTAGTTTCTCTGATTTTTTAGAGATGGGGTCCTGCTCTTGCTCAGGCTGGCCTGGAACTCCTGGCCTCAAGGGATCGTCCCACGGTGGCCATCCAGATCGCTGGATTGCAGGTGTGAGCCGCTGTGCCTGGCCTTGTACTTGTGTTTCTCTTTTGTGTGGTTGCGTAGAGTACATGTATTGAGTACATTGGATACTTCATTTTACATTCTTTTTTTTTTTATTGTTTCAGGTTAATTGAGGGTATAACATTTTTTCCCATTTTTGTACTTTACTAAGTACTTGCACTTTCCATTCATGTGCTTCACACACTTTACTATAATAAGAAGAATGTGTTTCAATACAGGCTGCTGCTTAAAGATATTATTAAATTAGCACATGCGAGTGATTTGAGTTATTCAGTCTTGAAGAATGCGTGGCATATGTGAAATGGAATTGGTTCACTCTGATCTGTTATCTATTATGTACAGTAGGAACTGGAATCCAGGAGGGGTTTCCCCAGGGTCCTCTGGGTGTGCTGGTGGGTTGGTTCCCCTGGTCAGGCTATTGGCTTTCCCAGCTGTAACTTCACCACCCGTCCCTGAGGACTCTAAACCCAGTTTCCAAGCCCCTCTCGAGGCCCAGCTGCTGAGTTTGCAGTCACAGCTGGCCTGGGAGTTGTGAGGGCCTCAGCAGGTGCAGACCTGTTTCTTCACTCTCAGCCTGTGGGGCAGCAACCCCAGCCCCCTGAAGGTCTTGTCAGGATGGCGAATCCTTATCTTGGTACACAGTGCCCAGGCAGTAGACTTAGCTTAAAGTTCCTTGGCCTTCTTGCTGTGACTTTGGGTCGAAAAGCTCCCATTTGTGAACCAGGGTTTCTGAATGCTCGGTGTCCAGGGATGTGGGGGATGAGAGGCCCACATTTGCCAGTGGGTCGCTGGAAGTTCTGGCTGTCCTTCCTGGCTTTTTACTGTGATGTGAGCTCAATTTCAGCTTCAAAAATTTGTTAAAAATGTTAGGTGTTTTCTCCTTATCCATTTAAGGGGTCACCCTGTCCTCCCAAGGTCTGCCGGAGGTGAAATGGTTGGTGTCTCTTGTCACTCGGTGGAGTTCAGTTCTTTTTCGAAACGTCAGCTGGGCTGACCGACACCTATTTTTTGTTTACGTGATCAGAGTGGGGGTGACATTGTCTCCCAGATTTTCACACCCTGTGCGTGAGGAGAACTATCAGCATAACTGGGTCTGGGTGGACCTTGCCTGGAGCGGGGTTTGTGGATTGCAGCCACAGTCACATACCAGTCATGGGGCTCAGGAACTGACCCCAGCGCTGTTTTCCTTGCAGCAGTTCCTGACTGTGTCCTTTGCTGGGTGACTGTAAGGGGCTTCCCCCCTGTGACAGGCCCAGTGAGCTAAGGCACCAATCTGGAAGCTGTGCCAGCTGCCCATGTCAGGCCCATGTATACATTTAGTAAGCTGAAAAATGACCATGAAGTGAGTCCCCAACCTAGTGGATAGATTATGAGTCAAACCTGGGCCAAGACCCAACCCATTACTCCTCTTTGCCCTGTTCTTACCCAAAGGCCCATGACATCTCCTTGGGTTCCAAGCAGCAGGGTCGATGACCCTCTTTCCAGCAGTCCTCACAATGTCTGTGTATGGTGTTGGGGTCCCCAGGGGGATCCTGACCTGGGCTGGGTGGTGACAAGGGAGATGGCACTGAAGGAAGAAGGTGACTTCACATCAGCTTAATGCCTGAAGTCTGAGCAGCCTGGAGAGGCACACACTGGCTCACGCATGGAGCGGCAGACTAGGCAGGGCAGCCCCAGTCCAGTTTCTCAGGGGTCTTTCAATAGGATTAGAGGAAATCCTCAGCTCCCAGAAAGGTGGGGTAATCTGGACTGTGTGGGGAATGGTCTGATAATGGATATTTCGAAAAGGGGTGGGGAAAGCAGGTTTAGTCTCTGCAGGGCAGGTCTCTTAACTTCCCTGATCTAAGCTGTTGCTCAGGGGTCCAAAGGTGTTAGTGTGCCTGTGCTGCTAACTGACCTCTCATGCAGGGATGGCCAGGTTGACATTTTCTGATGGGGCTGCCGCGAGGCTCTGCTATTTTTTCTTCAGTGATCTGGGAGGAGCCTCAGGGATAGCCTGCAGGTGTGCATCATCCTGATACCCTGATTTGGGGGCCTGTGGAGAGATCAGTCTGGCTCCTACTGTGAGGTTACCCCAGGATGTGGCTTTAGGCATCTTTGTGAAAGGACTTTAAAATCATTATCTTGTGTTCTTTTCATGATGTTACAAGGTCATTCTTCTTGAAACCTGCTACTTCTTTAGCATATGGGTTCCAGGTCTGGAAACTGGCTCATTCTGAAGCTCATGAAAGTATTTTGGGGCTTGTAAAGTAGCCGCCCTCAATCTCCTGATCACCCTGCTTGCATAACTTTTTGATTGTGTGCCCTGATTAATTCCCTTGGTTGGCTGGCACCTCTCTGCTCCCTGAACACCAGGATCTATCAACTGTCTCGTAACTCTGTGAGGGTCAGTGTTCCTACGTGTGACTACCGCCTTGCCGTGTGTTATAATAATTGTCTCCAGTTATGGGCTCATAATTGAATATCAGGCTATGTCATCTGTTGTTTCCAGGATTCTATCATTTTGACTATTGTCAATGAGTCCATTTCCATAACACCATCTTCTACCATCAGTTTTGACCTTCAGAAGAGCATTAACTCTGCATTTTTTAGTGCTGTTGGTTTTTCTTTCACCAGTGTACTCCTTACGTAAATGGTGTGTCTCCTCTGTAGTATGGTCATCTGTGTGGGCACTCTGGCCCAACATTGCATATTCATCCATTCACATGCAAACTTGGCTTCTTTGAGCCTTTTAATCCCTCTGACATGACAATTCCGGCATGTTTCTTACTTAACGCAGGTCACTGTTTCATTGATTTCTCCGGGAGCGCAGTTGCATCATCTCCCATGTGCTTTGAAGGGCATCACATCCCGTATCCTGGAATAGTGCCGCCAAATGAGTAGACTCCCTGATACAACTTCATGTTCTGTCATTAGGACTGAGTCCTAGAGTGCTCTTTGGGGTCCTGCAGATGCAAATTGGCCAAGTTCTGTACATCCTTTGGATACACCCCCTTCTTTCTGCTGTAGGCCCAGTTGGTTCTGGTCAGGTAGTCTTGTGATTTAGTGGGCAGTAGGCGGCAGGAGTAAGGGCCCACATGGAGGGTGAACGTTGTCTTCAGGAGTTAGGGCACTGCGCAGCCATCAGATGGGGCAGTGTCAGTCTCCAAGAGGATGGACCATAAGCCCCTTCTTCAGAGTCTTACTTTTGAGAAATCTGGAGGTTCAAGATTTTCAGGTGCCTGAACACCTATTTCTTCATCCCACGTGTCAGGATTTCCAAGCAGGACTGGACACCGGCGTAGCTGAGCTGCTGAGAGTGAGGGTAACTCTCTGGATGAAGTCCCCAAGTTCATCTTCAGTTCCTCTGCCATCAGGCTGTGGGAGATGAGAGCTTTTGTACACACCCCTGACAAGGCTGTCTGGCTCTTACCTGTAACTCGTAATTACTGATTATTTACTATCGGTCTTTTGTTAACATTTAAAAAGCATCACAGAAATTCAGTATTAGGTACTTAATTTATTGTCCTCAGAGTTACCATTTTCCCTGTACTGGACAGATGCCTGATAGCTGACACCAGCATTTTTACTATTATTAACATATAATTTACCATCACTGCAGGAGAAAGGTTTAATAATTACACTGTTATTATATGCCAGAGGCTCTGTGTGCTGTGACAGGGTTCTCCTCACCACCTCCAAATCTCCATTGCCAAAATACCATTGTGGTGACAGCGTCTGTGTACCAGTGCTGGCACCAGCTGTCACAGGTTGGTTTTTTAGGAAGCAGACTCTGCTGGAGATCAGAGATCATCACATGGGGGTTATCAAGGAGAGTTCTTGGGACCCTAGGAAAGGAAGGGGCAGGGTTGGGCAGAGGAAGTTACTCTCAGTGCCAGCCTAATCTGGAGCTCTGATTCCAAGATGACCCATTGAAGATTCTCAAGTTGGGCTGGGGGAGCTGTGCCTTCATATCTCATGGATGCTGGTTCCCTACAGGAAGTGGGTTTGGCTATGGATGCATGAGGGCAGCTTTTCAGCCAAGAGGGCTGACAGCTGACGTATTTCAGTCAACACCCTTCACAGCATCTGGGAATAAATTCTTCAGTCTTGAGGTTGGAGCTGGGCAGACCACCAAAGCGTCTCTTAAAAATATCATGGAAAAAACTTCAGTAGTAGTACCCTATCCTTCTCCATGTTTATAGGGTCAGTGGATGCCTAAGTCTGGGATACAGTTCAGGAAAATAGATCTGCCCTTGAGTATCATACTGTGCTCAGACACATTCCTACGTAATTTATGCCAGCTATTTAGGTAAAAATAATCCCATTCTTACACAGATTGTCCAAGTGTCAAGAAAAGAAATAAAGTCTGCCAGCTCATTTTATGAGGTTAGTATAAATTTGACTCTAAACTAGACAGTGGAAATTAGAGAAAAATATTACTAAATCTGTTATAAAGCTAAATGCTAACGTATAAAATAGGACCAAAGGGTCTTCTTTGACTCTGCTAAAACCCGTTAGCCTCGAGCACAGTCAGTACATACATAGTAAAATCGTTAAGTCTCTTTTAAAAGTTATAAGACAAGTATTCCTGCATTTATATAATATTTACCATTAAGGTTTTAGGGATTATGCAAAACAAAAAAAGAAGCTTACACAAAAACACATACACACACGGTGGGACTGAAGAGGAGGACCACAACCCTGTATGTTCAGATGGTAAAATTGTCTTTTTAGAAAATGCAGGTGAGCTGGTGGAGTCCATGAGATCGTTCAGGGTATCTGATGATTACAGAATCAAAATGTAACAATTCGTTTTTTACATATAAGGAAGGCATAGAAATTGCAATTTAAAATGTAAACGAAATTGGAAAGTTCACCTAGAAATAAATTTAACAAGGTATACATAAGATCATTAAGGATCAAATGGCAGACCAAAAGTCACAATATAACAAAGACATCTGTACCAGAATGTTTATTGCAGCCCGATTCATAAT
>CAUYPK010150834.1:0-36228 GCA_963574355.1 Loris lydekkerianus | reverse complement strand
CCTCAGCCTCCCAAGTAGCTGGGATTACAGGTGCCTGCCACACTGCCCACTCGTTGAGTTTTTACTTTGAATAAATTTAGTTTTCATATTTTCAGGTGTTTGGATCTTTTCCTAATAATCTTGTTCTTTTTAATATTGTCTGGCATAGTCCAGCTACTTGGGAGGCTGAGCCAAGAGGATCGCTAGAGCCCAAGAGTTTGAGGTTGCTGTGAACTATAGCAAAGCCACAACACTCTACCAAGGGTGACAAAGTGAAATTCTATCTCAAAAAGGGGGGTGGGGGTGGGTGGGTGCGGTGACTCATTCCTGTAATCCTAGTACTCCAGGAGGCCAAGGTGGGTGGATTGACTGAGTTCAATGGTTTGAGACCAGCCTGAGCAAGAGCAATACCCCATCTCTAAAAGTAGCTGTGGCAGGCACTTGTGTTTGCAGCTACTTAAGAAACTGAGGCAAGAGAATCTCTTGAACGCAAGAGTTTGGGACTCTATCTCAAAAAAAAGAAAAAACAACTTTCTCCTGGGACAGCACCTATGGCTCAAAGGAGTAGGGCGCTGGCCCCATATACTGGAGGTGGTGGATACAAACCTAGCCCTAACCAAAAACTGCAAAAAAAGAAAAAAAAAAAACAAAACCCAACTTTCTCCTGTTCCTTAGGTTGTAATTTTCTCTGCCCTGCTAAATGAGGTATCTCTTTTCTATTTCCTTTCCCGCTCCCAAAATTGTGATTAAAATCTTTCGTCCCCTGTTGTCCTCTTTTCCTTTCTTTTTTTCCCTAGTGATCTAATTACCTTTGTTTATTCATTTACTATCACATCTGATGGGGTTGGGAAGGGGAAGGATCAAAAGAGTGTGATTAATCTGCCACATTTAACCAGAAGCCTTTGACTCAACTCCTTTCTCTGCCCCACCTCCACCTCATATGCTAGGAAAACTTGAAAGCCAACCGCAAATAATAGGAAAGATTATCATATAGGAGAGGAATTTGAATTGTAGTGAATAGATCAATGAATGGAAGCTCTCAAGAGAAAAAGTAAACTTGCACTGCAAATTTTGGGGGGTTTAGTTTGTCTTGGGGTTGTTGTTTTTTTTTTTTTATTGAGACAGAGTCTCACTTTGTCACTCTGGGTAGAGTGCTGTGGCATCATAGCTCACAGCAACCTCAAACTCTTGGGCTCAAGCGATTCTCTTGCCTCAGCCTCCCGAGTAGCTGGGACTACAGGCACCTGCCACAATGCCTGACTATTTTTAGAGGTGGGGGAGGGGAGGACCAGGGAGGTCTCACTCTTGCTCAGGCTGGTCTCAAACTCGTGAGTTCAGGCAATTCACTCGCCTCTGCCTCCCAGAGTGCTAGGATTACAGACATGAGCCACCATGCCTGGCTGTACTGCATAAATTTTGAAACCATCAGAGCTGTCTTGCAAAGTCAGAGCTATCACTGAAACTCTAATCACCTGTCACCTCTGCTTGTTTTGTCCAAGTAATTCCCCTCAGTTATCTTTGGACCTATGTGACAATGCACGTGTAATTTGACTAAGTCTTCTTTTACATTGGATCATCAGTATCTCCTGTCAATTAAGGTCAAGATGAAGGGCCAATACAAAAGGCTCTTCCTTGAAGTAAATGAAAAATCTGTGCAAAGCTAATTGGAGTTAAGTGGACATTTACACATCCAGTTGGTCTTGCCTGGGGCCTGAGTGGGGCAGTATAATGATATGGTTATCCAAACCCTAGCTCTAATATTCACCACCTATTGGGTACATTATTTAACCTCTCTATGCCTCAATTTCCTTATCTGTAAAATGGGAGCAATACTACATACTTCACAAAATGGTTGTGAAAATTAAATATGAGATGTCCGGTACTGAACCAAGGACATAGTAAAATTTCACTGCGTGTCAGTTCTCTTTTGTCCTTTCCCTACTTCAGTTATCCGAGTGTTATCAATCCTTAGTTGCCACTAATGAAGATGCACATTAATAAAGAATAAGGTACATGTTAATAAAGAATAAGATTTTCAAAAATTACTTAGTGAACACAAAATCAGCTCACATCCCAAACAGTGTAAAACACATTGGAATTTGAGTCAGAAGATGTCCATTGTGTCACCAAGTCACAAAGTTGTAACTTTGAGAATACAACCTAAGCTCTTTGGGCTTCAGTTTTCTACAAGACAATAGGAACTCAGTAAAAATGTAGTAAATGAACAGGTTAATAACAAAATGAGGGAAAAACAATTCCCAACTGGACAAACCATCACGAAGCACAAGGTCTTTTGTCTGAAGTAGAAAATATGTAAAACAGCACACGTATTGAGGGAAAATCAGCTTTTCAGCCAAAGAAGCACTTGTTGGAGGGACTTGCTGATGAAGTCTTCCTAGGGTTCAGGTCTATCCGGGCTGAGTCCCCAGAGCAGGCCCGCAGGGCACACCAAGGAGCAGACCGCAGCCAAAGGCCAGCAGTGCTCACTGTGGCTCTCCTCCTCCTGACTTCCACTCAGAGAAACAGCTGTCACCACCACCCAGACTGCTATCCACCCATCAGGAAGCACAGGTCTCCATTTCCAGAGATATAAAGCCCAAATAGAATGGGCATTTAGAGAGAAACTAAAAGAAATAACTCACCCATTGGTTATGAGACTGGCTTAGAGTTTCTTTCAGCTCATGAAGTCTGTGATTTCTTGGGTTCCTAATTCCAACTCTGTACCAACCTTTTAGGAAAAAAAAGACACTGTGAAGGAAAATGAGTTTTCTTCATTTAAAGCATCTAGCAGAGTGCTCTTCCAACAGTTGGGGTCTGTTATACTATTTCCTTATCAATCAGCTTGGAAGAGGCACTTCTGCTTAATCAACTTGAAAGAAGATATATTTCTCAATAATTTACACCTGGGGCTTGGCGCCCATAGCTCAGTGAGTAGGGCACCAGCCACATACACCAAGGCTCACAGGTTCAAGCCCAGCCCAGGCCTGCTAAACAGCAATCACAACTGTAACCAAAAAAAAAAACAAAATAGCCGGGTGTTGTGGCAGGCACCTGTAGTCCCAGCTACTTGGAAGGCTGAGGCAAGAGAACACTTAAGCCCAAGAGTGGAGGTTGCTTGTGAGCTGTGACGCCACAACACTGTACCAAGGGTAACATAGTGAGACTCTGTCTCAAATAATAATAACAATAATAATTTAAACCTAAAGTGAAATATTCAGTTTTTGGGGGGTTTTTTTGCAGTTTTTGGCCAGGGCTGGGTTTGAACCCGCCACCTCCAGCATTTGGGGCCAGCACCCTACTCCTTGAGCCACAGGTGCTGCCTGAAATTTTCAGTTCTTAAAATAAAAGAAGTGATTATTGGAATCTGCTTTGGCTGTGGTTCAGTTCTCTACCTCCTGCTTAGCCTCCCATCTCATATTTTATGTCCTTGGCTTATTTAACACGGAGTGGTATTCTGATGTCATAATAACACCAATGACTTTTTGTTGAGTCAAGTCAACAAGCATAGGTGACTTTTATAAATATCATCTACATGCCAAGGGGTGAGTCTTCCCGATCATTACTTGAAAATGTTTTTCAGTTAGTGTCCCTGGTATCACTTTCTATCTATAATGCAACCTTTTAAGAGCTCCAATTTGGCTCAGTACTCTGAACCTCATTTTGGGCAATGATATGTTCAGCTTTACATGTCCTATCTAGCCATTTTCACTTTTAAAAAGGGTGAACTAGCTGGGTATGAACTAGTCCCAGTTACTTGAGAAGCTGAGGCAAGAGGATGGCTTGAGCCCAAGAGTTCAAGACCAGACTGGGCAAATAGTGAGACCTTGTATCAAAAAAATTAAAATTGGGCCAGGTGCGGTGCCTTAAGCCTGTAATCCTAGCACTTGGGATTGCCTGAGCTCACGAGTTTGAGACCAGCCTGAGGAAGAGTGAGATCTCCATCTCTAAAAAATAGCTGGGTGTTGTGGGCACCTGTAGTCTCAGCTACTTGGGAGGCTGAGGCAAGAGAATCCCTTGAGCTGAAGAGTTTGAGGTTGCTATGAGATATGACACCATGGCATGCTATGAGGGCAACAAAGTGACCCTGTCTCAAAAATAAAATAAAATAAATAAATATTGGGTGGTGCCTGTGGCTCAAAGGGGTAGGGCGCTGGTCCCATATGCCAGAGGTGGCTGGTTCAAACCCAGCCCTGGCCAAAAACTGCAAAAAAAAAAAAATAATAATAATAAATAAATATTTAAAAATTTTCCAAAAAATGTGAACTCCATTCCAAATAAATTCAGAGGGGATTTAATAACAAATGAAATCAATGCAAATCGAAAAATCTTACTTTGTAATTTATGTACTTTGGGAATTATATTTTTATATGTATACATTTATACTTTCTATACATAAAAGTATTCCTAAACCTTGAAAAACTAGAATGTTTATGTATGCTGATGATTCTCTAGAAGAATCAGGTAGCATTTATTTGGTTAGAGACGGGGTCTCCATCTGTCACCCAGGCTGGAATGCAGTGTGGCACAATCACAGTTCACTGTAGCCTTGAACTCCTGGGTTCAATCAATGCTCCTGCTCCAGCCTCCAGAGTAGCTGGTATTGCTGTCACCTGTCACCATACCTGGCTTCTGGGAAATATTTTTGCCTTTGACACAGGTTGAAGATATGCTGTAGAGATGGTCTTGTTTGGTGGATTAGACTTTCTCCTTGGAACATGAACAGGAAACTAAAGAATGATAAAAATGGCATAAAACACAGGTAAGAGTAGACATAAACATCCTCTTGGCCTCCACCTGCCCTTTGAGAGATGGATACATAACTCTGTATCAGATTTTGGTTCAACAAAGGACTCAACTGGATATCATGACTCCAGGGATAAGAAAGAAAGGGAAAGAAGACAGGATGTGGGAAAGAAAAAGACTTGCAGGGAGTCTTCCCCAAAAGCAAGTTAGAGGACAAGTGCAACTGAGTCCATAAGAAAAATGCTGGGAATTGTGAAAAGACAGGTTTCTGAGGTTCAATTTCAGAGATTCTTTAGGTCTGGGGTGTGGCCTGCGAATCCCTGCTTTAAATGTATCCCCACTGATGCTGATTCCAGATTTTTGGACTACTGCAGACAGGCAAAAGTTAAACTAGGACCTAATTTTTAGCTCTGTGGCCTTAAAAAAAAAAAAAAAAGGGCTGAAGATGTTTAAAGCTAGTTAGGATACATTTTTCTGTATTCTCTCTCTCTTTATCTTATCTCTCTCCTCTATATCAAACTCTTTTGTGTTTATTGCCTCAGGGAAAAACTAAGATTGGGTGAAAAGGGAATAACTTTCTGGAGTCTTCCAATAGCCTAAGGTCCTTAGGGGAATACATACACAAAAAAAGTTAGATAGCTAGGGAGAGGAGGATGTTTCAGAGCGGGGGTTCTCTTCAGCCTTCCCTAGAAAAAGGTAGTATAAGCTAAGAGAATTTGCGGGTGGGAGAATACTCAAAGGACAGGTGCCTTTGTGTCCTCTAGAAATACTGTGTGGGGGAAGAGCCCTGAAGAGACAGTTTATAGGATGGAGTGGCAGTGATTGTGTCCAAGTGGGACAAGGAAGGAATAGAAAGCACCTGAATTGAAGGGGCCAGATGGATAGAAATGAGAGAGACCTGACTTGACTGTGTTTGTTTCTGCTGCCTCTAAAAAATGGGGTTTTGAAATAGAAATTCTGTTGAGTTAAAGAATATAAATTTGTATTTCTGGTGCCCCATGTAAGTTAGGAACAGAAGAGTCACCTTTGCTGCCCTGGAAACTAACAGTGAATAAGAGAACTGCAGCTTTTAACAGCTTGGTGGGGTGGGGGTGGGAGGAGTGATGTGCTCACCATTAGTTCAGAGTTTCTTATAATTTCAGTCAAGGAGAAAGGGTATGATAACCCCAAGCTAAAGATCAGGTACAGAATAGTAAGTCACTCCACTATACATAACTACTCTCCAATTCTAATTTAAGGCATTTTGAAATAGGGCAAAAATGTAGAGCTTCCTGGGGCAGTGCCTGTGGCTCAAAGGAGTAAGGCATCAGCCCCATATGCCAGAGGGGTGGTGGGTTCAAACCCAGCCCTGGCCAAAAACTGCAAAAAAAAAAAAAGAAAAAAGAAAAAAAGTAGAGTTCCAGATTTTGCAAATTAATCGCCCCATGTAATATTTACTATACTGGGGACACACTTAAGCAAAAAAAAAAAAAAAAATCATTGTTCATCTGAATTCATATTTAACTGTTTTTTTGTTTTTTTTGTAGCACTTGGTAGAGTGTCGTGGCATCATAGCTCACAACAACCTCAAACTCTTGGGCTTAAGTGATTCTCTTGCCTCAGCCTCCCAAGTAGCTGGGACTACAGGCGCTCGCCACAAAGCCCGGCTTTTTTTTTTTTTTTAGAGACAGGGTCTCACTCTGGTTCAGGCTGCTCTCGAATATATGAGCTCGGACAACCTACCCACTTCAGCCTCCCAGAGAGCTAGGATTACAGGCGTGAGTCATAGCACTTGGCCCTAACTACTGAGTGTTTTGAATGTGATCTGGCAACCCTACAAAGAAAGTGATTTAAAGATGTCTGGGGCCCAATAGCACATCACTCAATACTCTGATTTGGACTCAGCACCTGTAGCTCAAGCGGCTAAGGCACCAGCTACATACACCAGAGCTGGCAGGTTCAAATCCAGCCCGGGTCTGCCAAACAACGACAACTACAGGGCGGTACCTTCAGGGCTCAGTGAGCAGGGCACCAGCACCATATACCAAAGGTAGCGGGTTCAAACCCAGCCCCTGCCAAACTGCAACAAAAAAAAAAAAAAAAAAAAAAAACAATGACAACTACAACCAAAAAATAGCCGGGCGTTGTGGTGGGTGCCTGTAGTCCCAGCTACTTGAGAGGCTGAGGAAAGAGAATTGCTTAAGCCCAGGAGTTGGAGGTTGCTGTGAGCTGTGATGCTACGTCACTCTACCCAGGGCGACAGCTTGAGGCTCTGTGTCAAAAACAAATAAACAAACGAACAAACAAACAAAAAAACTGAAATTTGGTTAGCACAGTCCCTGCTCTGCACCAGACATCCTGCCAAGGCCCTGGCTGAGAAGCAGCTAGACATACCTAGGTGGAAAACACAGGAATACCAGGGGGCTCAGCATCTTCCATAAACATCTCAGGCCCACTCCCTCCACCTGCCCCTTGCCACCTAGCTAAATGGAAGAAGTGCAGGGTTTGGGGGGCGGGGGGGGGTTTGTAGTTTTGGCCGGGGCCGGGCTTGAACCCACCACTCCCAGTATATGGAGCTGGTGCCCTACTCCTTGAGCCACAGGTGCCACCCCAGAAGTGCAAGTTTTGAAATCAGTGAGAGTGGTGTTCAAATCCTATCCCTGCCAACTACTAGGTGTGACCTTGAGCAAACAACTAGTAATTCTTCTAGACTATTCCCTAAAATAACCCAGTGAAGTGTATGGCATATAATGGGTACTCAGTAATTAACGATATATATATATTTTTTTCTTTTTTTCTTTTTTTCTTTTTGAAACAAAGTTTCACTTTGTCCCCCTTGATAGAGTGCCCTGGAGTCACAGCTCACAGCAACCTCAAACTCCTGGGCTCAAGTGATTCTGTTGCCTCAGCCTCCAGAATAGCAGGGATTACAGGCACCCGCCACAACACTTAGCTATTTTTTAGAGACAGGATCTGGCTGTTGCTCAGGCTGGTCTCAAACCCGAGAGCTCAGGCAATCCACCCGCCTTAGCCTCCCAGAGTCCTGGGATTACAGGTGTGAGCCATTACGCCTGCAATTAATGCTATTATTTCATGCACTTAGTTACTAAGAGCGGAGGAGACTTTAAATCCTATTCCTTGGCCTCTTCTTCACCTCTGGGAAATCCTACTTAGGTATTGCAATTATTTGGGGGACCCAATTTGTGCCTTTGCAACTGTAGGTCTATGTATCTTTGTTTCAAGTGTATACCCTAAAGTAGTTTCTATAACCTGACCTTGCATATAGAATTTACTTCATTTAAAGAAAGGAAATGGCATCCTCAGCTGAAGAATCACCAAATTGTACTCAGATTCTCTAAATTTAGAGTCTTGATCTCAATCCCATTAAGTGGAGGAGTGGAGATCATGGTGATTAATCTGAAGCGTTTAGTCTGTCTGCCTTACAAATTGTTTAAAATAGAGAAGTTCGTCAGGGCAAGGTGG
This sequence comes from Loris lydekkerianus, assembly GCA_963574355.1. Classification (NCBI taxonomy): domain Eukaryota; kingdom Metazoa; phylum Chordata; class Mammalia; order Primates; family Lorisidae; genus Loris; species Loris lydekkerianus. Next base: position 28,044 of record CAUYPK010150834.1, on the reverse strand, counting down.
CTCACACCCGTAATCCTAGCAAGTGGTGGATTGTTTGAGCTCAGGAGTTGGAGACCAGCCTGAGCAAGAGTGGGACCCTTTCTAGATTAAAAGTAGAAAAACTAGCTGGTCATAGTGGCGTTTGTAGTCCCAGCCACGGGAGAGGTTGAGGCAGGAGGATTGCTCAAGTCCAAAGTTTGAGGTTGCTGTGAGCTATGATGCCAAGATAATAGAGTGAGACTCTGTCAAAAATAAATAAATGGGCAGGGTGCAGCTGCTCACGCCTGTAATCCTAGAACTCTGGGAGGCCAAAGCAGTTGGATTGTGTGAGCTCATGAGTTCAAGACCAGCCTCAGCAAGAGTGAGATTCCATTTCTATTAAAAATGAAAAACTGAGGCAAGAGGTTCCTTGAGCCCCAAAGTTTAAGGTTGCTGCAAGCTATGACACGAAGGCACTCTAGCAAGGGGGACAAAGTGAGACTCTGTCTCAAAAAAAATTTTTTTTAAATAAATAAAATGGAGGAGGTAAAACTAAAGCCATCTATGGCAATACATATTTCCAAAAGGAAATTTATCTGCCTAAATATTTACTCAAAATACTTAAAGTAACAGTAGGACCATTTCCACTTGTCCCTGAATGGCAGGACCTATCTGGTCATCGTGTTTCTATCTGCAGAACAGAGAGAATAGAGTTGGTCTGGAACAGAGTTGAGTGTTTGATGACTTTTATTCTGAAGGTCTGTTTTAAAAGTACATATTCTTCTCCTTTTAGGACACTTCCTATTTTGGGATAATCAGGGAAAGCAACATCTTGATCTGATTACATGAAAGTTATTTTTTTCTGTTTGCCTCTGCTACTGCAATTAGTACATGGTTTGAGGTAAATTGTGGTTAAAAGGAAAGAAGGGGTTAAAAGTGCTTTAACAACAAAAAAATTTTAACAGATTGTATCTTAATTTTCCAAACACACAGAAAAAATTTGCTGTGTCGATGAAAGATGAAAAAGAGTTGTCGATGAAAATAAGGAATTGCAAAATCTTCTGTAAATCTGCATTCATCCATTCAATAAGTATTTATTTAATTTGTGTCTTGACACCATGGACATAAAGTGTTAGGATAACATGAAACAACAATAACGAGGGTCTTGTCTTCCTCATGCATTATGTACTAGTCCTTCATTATTTATGTTGATGGTAAGTGACACTCTGGGGCTTCTGTGACACCATTTCTGCAAGGTATCACTCATCCTTTGTTTTTTTAACAGCTTTTGAATTTGGGTCAATGAGAAGCCAATCTGGACCCAGAAGACTGACTTATGGAGAGAAATTACACCAAAGGTGAGTTTAGGTCCGCCACAGACCTGGCAGAATTTTTGGTGATGTTTTCAGAAATGGCTAGTGGTGACTATTTGACAGAATTTTAAATTCACCCTTCCTCCTTGCTCACCTCAGCCTTCCTTTCTTCTCTGTTATATCACTCCTTAAACACCCCCCCTTTTTTTCTATATTGCTTTCATATGTAGGAAGTTTTCAGTGGCAAATTGCTGGAGAAATTTGAAAAAGTGATCTGACCTGTCTTGTTTGGATCTGATGTAGAACTGGCACTACACTTTCCTTTAGATTTAAAGTAGGGCAGAAAGCTTCTAAGAATTGTTACGTCTTTTCCCTCCATCTCATTTTTTAGTACTTCTCAAAGGATCTTGTTCTATAGTTAGTGAAGGAGCAAAGGAAAACGTCCATTCCTTTTTGTTTATAAAATAAAACCGAATTCTTGGAGAAGAAAGACTCTGCTGGTGTCTAGGTGTCTTAAGGAAATATAGTGGCAAATGACTTAAGTAGCTAAGAGAAATAACCACAGTAGCTAACAGTGAAAAGAGAAAAAAGGCGTCTCCTGCCCAGATGTCTATTCCTAGCACCCTTTTGTAGATTTATCTCCGCACCACCTAGCAGCAGAGCACTGCTTCTTTGGAGAATAACTACCATCCAGCATGGGATGACCCATGAGAGAGAGACAAGTGATTATCCTCCAGCATTTGCAAGGATGAAGCTAAAATCCATCACTTGTCTCAGCCCTTCAGCTGAAAGGGATGGGCCTCAAGGCAGGTGTTTCTTGTAGGAAGTACTTATGAGTCACTGCTGACTCACTAAAGGGGCAAGGTTTTATGATCAAGCAAGTGAAAAAGAGAAAATTTAATTGTTACTAATTTAAAGCATTTAAGTTATGGCTTGGGTTTAATTGTGGCTGGTAGATGCCATTTGTTGCTTAGTTCAGGCCTCTGTGGGACCTGTGTTCTGCTTTGATGTTTTTATTCTGTGCATTATGTTATGTATACAGTGGAACTTAAATCTTCCTGAGAAGAGAGTTTTCTCTAGCCGGGTTAATGTGTTTTAGTGGGTTTTGCTCTTGTCTGCAGAGTTGCCTGTGGTTTGTTTGGCAATCTTGACTATTTAATATTGTGTGCAGAACAGCACAATCACTCTGCTTTGGAGGTTATTTGAAGAGTTCTTTTGCTTTTTTCTTTTTGGCTTTGAAGAACCATATTTTTAGCAGCTTATGGTATCTTAATGTCTTTATAATGAACCCAAACAAGGTGAGCTATGTTGAAGCCACTGGCCATAATTATAGGTACTGGCTTAAAATCAGCTCAACTAACCATTATGTTTTCATTAATTGCTCTGTTAAAACAACTTTACTATCTATGGTAGAGACTAAGGATGTACCAAATCCAGATTTTCATTCAGGTAATAGTCTAGCTTCCTTTGGAAAAAGAACCATATAGAAATAGTAATTCAAAAATGTTTAGTTTTGTTTTTGCTCACTTTATGGTAAAGGTGAAAGGTGACAAATGGAAAACAGGAAAAAAGTCTACGTGCTCTATAAGCTATTGGTTCATCAACTCTTAAATTGTTGGTTGTTGTAAATGAATGAGGAATAAATTTGTAAGCCTGCTCTTGACACAGAAACTTTACCTCATTATCTTGCCTTGACGCCTGTGTCCACAGGAGCAAATGTATTTATGTTTGGTTTATGCAAGGGGTGATGTATGTGAGCCTTTTAATGTGATTTTTCACAACTTTTTCGCTCCTTTTCATTGTAGGAATCAGGAACTACTCTAGGTGTGCTGTAGAAAGAATACTTTTGGGTGAACAGCTTCCGGGAATTTTTGCACTAAAGATCCATTATTGTTACCAAATCGAGCTTTTCTAGAAGTAGTGTTTGGAGAAAATACTGTATCTTAATATTGTCTTGGTCTCCTAGCACCTATTTAAGAGCTCAACTTAATAGAAGTAGGGAATCTATTTAATTTTTTTTATGATTTGTCAAGGAGGAAGTTGCTATCATTCTTGCTCTTACAGTGTAGGAACATGAAATCCATAGATTTTATTCCAAGTTCATGACTTCTCGTTCAGCATTCTAGATATTAGACGCTAATCCATTCCCAAGAATATTCCCTCCTAGAATCCTGTTTGCTTTTCTATCTTAAAAATGGTTTTGTGACTGCCCAGAAAGAGAAAAATCAGAGCAATTCTAAGGAAGTAGTCTGATATTTATTTTTCCAGAATTTCTCACTAGTTTCTTGGACTACAGCTTACTTCAATCCACGTTTTTGTATCTCAGGAATTCTAAAAAGAAAATTTGTACAAGTAAAGGATACTTGGGAATTAGCAAGGTGTTCTTGAAATATCTGTGCTTAACTATATTTTAAAACAAATATTTAGTGAACTATTTCAGATATGCTTCATACATACTGGTAGCATGGTTAATTTTTATTTATTTTTATTTTTTTATTTTTTTGAGACAGAGTCTCAAGCTGTAGCCCTGGATAGAGTGCTATGGCATCACAGCTCACAGCAACCTCCAACTCCTGGGCTCAAGTGATTCTCCTGCCTCTGCCTCCCAAGTAGCTTGGACTACAGGCACCCGCCACAACACCCGGCTATTTTTTGGTTGCAGCCGTCATTGTTGTTTGGCGGCCCTGGCTGGATTCGAACCCGCCAGCTCAGGTATATGTGGCTGGTGCCTTAGCTGCTTGAGCCACAGGCGTTGAGCCGCCATGGTTAATTTTTAAAACAGTGCTTCTCAAATGTAATGTGCATATGATTGACATGTGGATGCTGATTGAGTTGGCTTGGGATGGGCAGTGTAGGTTAGGTCTAACAAGCTCCCAGGAGATGCTACTGCTGCTTGTGGTGAGAGTAGCAAGTGGCCAAAAGCTACTGTTTAAACTGAGTAGTTTGTGCTTCTCTGGTGGTAGTGGTGGGATGATGTGTACATTCACATTATTTATAAGTAAATTAGTAGAATGCTTTTGAAAAGAAAATCCTTAATAAATTAAGGCCTGATAAATTCAAATATTCTCTACAAATGTGTTTAAAAAGCAAGAAGTTTTCATTAGTTTACCAAATCAAGGTTTGCAAACATAGGCTTACACAGCTTGCCACCTTAATGATAAGTCCAGTTTTCTAATGTAACTGGTGAAATTATATTAGAAAAAACTAAATTAAAATAAGCCAATAGATTTCTTATATGGGATGGATTCAATAGCATATGTTTAGAATTTGGAATGTAGAATGTTTTGGGTGAATTATTAGTGTTGAGTGCAAGTAGGTAATAGATCTTAATACAGTAAACTTAATTCAAGAGAATTCAGTCAAATGGTAAAGTACAATATAGTCTGTGGGCAGAGATTGTTTTATAGTTCTGTGCACTGGTATACTAAATGCCAAGACTAGAAACTGACATATAGCAGTTCTCAATAAGTGGGGTTTTTTTTTTGTTTTGTTTTGTTTTGTTTTTTTGGTAGAGACAGAGTCTCACTTTATCGCCCTTTGTAGAGTGCCATGGCGTCACACAGCTCACAGCAACCTCCAGTTCCTGGGCTTAGGCGATTCTCTTGCCTAAGCCTCCCAAATAGCTGGGACTACAGGCACCCGCCACAATGTCTGGCTATTTTATTGTTGCAGTTCGGCAGGGACTGGGTTTGAACCCACCACCCTTAGTATATGGGGACCTGAAACCATACCCACTGCCCATCAATAAGTGGTTTTTAATGAATTGATTCCAGTTGATGATTCATTAACCAAGTGTTAGGATGAGATTTGTCTTCCTGAATTTAGTTATTATTTTATACAGTAACACCAAATTTCTATTCAAGATTGGTTGAATTTAAAGTATGCCTTAATCTATAATGAAATGTCCATAAACTCATGTACACCAAAGTCATCTATATTGATATATGTATTTAGGAAGAAGAAAAACCTTTTTTTTTTTTTTTGAGATATTTATTCTCTTGCCATGAATAGATTGCAATGGTGTCAGCCTAGTTCACTGCAACCTCAAAGTCTTGAGTTCAAGCAGTCCTTTTACCTCAGTCTCCCAAGTAGCTGGGACTACAGGTGTCCACCCTAATACCTGGCTAATTTTTCTATTTTAGTAGAGATGGGGTCTTGTTTTTGCTCAGGCTTGTCTTGAACTCCTGAACTTAAGTGATCCTCTTGCCTCGGCCTCCCAAAGTGCTAGCATTATAGGTGTGAGCCACTATACCCAGCCAGAAAAGGAAAAACTCTTATATGGTATGTTGGAATCAAGTGACATATGTAGTTAATCAAAATTTGATATTAGTTAATTAATTTATTCTTAAGTATTACCTTATTCCCCAAAGATGGACAACACAGTAAGTTACTGATAATTTACATCTTTAAATCTTGCCATGGCCCTTCTTCCCCTAAAATATAAACCAGCAAAAAAACCCCAATAACTTTGGCCAAGTGTGGTGGCTCATGCCTGTAATCTTAGCACTTCAGGAGGCCGAGGTGTGTTGATTCTTTGAGCTTGGAAGTTCAAAACCAGCCTGAGGAAGAGTGAAACCACGTCTCCACTAAAAATAAAAATAAAAATAACTAGCTGGGTCTTACAGCAACTGCCTATAGTCCTAGCTATTCAGGAGGCTGAGGTAAGAGGATTGCTCAAGCCTAAGAGTTTGAGGTTGCTGTGAGCTATCATGACACTACGGGACTCCACCGAGAGCAACAGAGTAAGACTCTGTCTCAAAGCAAACAAACAAACCAACAAGGATGGTGCCTGTGGCTCAAAGGAGTAGGGCGCCGACCCCATATGCCGGAGTTGGTGGGTTCAAGCCCAACCCCGGCCAAAAACAAAAACACCCAATAACATTTTAGAATCCCAAACCTTCTACTGTGTTTTGAGTTTCTCAGGTTGAAATTATATATAATAGAATGATATATATATATTTTTTGAGACAGGGTCTCACTCTATTGCCCAGGCTAGAGTGCAGTAGTGACATCTTAGTTTACTCCAACCTCAAACTCTTGGGCTCAAGTCATCCTCCTGTCTCAGCCTCCAGAGTAGCTGGGACTACATGAACACCACATCTGGCTAATTTTTGCATGTTTTGTGGAGACAGGCTCTTGTTATTTTGCTCAGGCTGGTTTTGAATTCCTGGCCTCAAGCAGTCTTCCCACCTTGGCCTCAAAAGTAATAGGATTATAGATATGAGCCACTGGGTAGGGTGTTGGCCCCATATACCCAGGGTGGTGGGTTCAAACCTGACCCCGGCCAAACTGCAACAAAAAATCGCCAGGCATTGTGGTGGGTGCCTGTAGTCCCAGCTACTCGGGAGGCTGAGGCAAGAGAATCACCTAAGCCCAGGAGTTGGAGGTTGCTGTGAGCTGTGATGCCACTGCACAAAGTGAGACTCTGTCTCTAAAAAAAAAAGAAAAAAAAAAGTAGGATATCAAGTATTATGTACTTCACATCTGTGGTCCCCAATCTCCAGGCCATGGACCATTACCAGTCTGTGACCATATAGTAACTGGGCATCACAGCAGGAGGTGAGCTAGGGGAGAGTAAGGAAAGCTTCCTCTGCATTTATAGCAGCTCCCCATCACTCCCATCACCACCTAAGTTCTACCTCCTGTCAGATCAGCTGGGGCATTAGATACTCACAGGAGTGCATGTAAACTGCGTGCTCCGTACCAGAATTTAATGTTTGATGATCTGCAGTGGAGATATAATGCTCTTAAATTATCCCCAAACCATCCCTCAGCCCTGTCTGTGGAAAAATTGTCTTTCATAAAACTGGTGCCAAAAATGTTGGACACTGCTGCTGTACACAACCGAATGTACTAGACTTGTATGTGACTAGCGATGCAGTAGGTCTGTCTATATCAGCATTACCACAGACACATAAGTAATGCATTATGCCAAGACCTTACAATGGCAGTGATGTTACTTAGTGATAGGAATTTTCCAGTTCCATTTTATTTATTTATTTATTTTTCCCTGGGTAGAGTGCCATGGCATCATCACAGCTCACAGCAACCTCAAACTCTTGGGCTCAAGCTATACTCTTGCCTCAGCCTTCCAAGTAGCTGGGACTACAGGCTCCTGCCATAACGCCCAGATAGTTTTTTTTCTATTTTTAGTAGAGACATGGTCTCACTCTTGCTCAGGCTTGTCTCAAACTCCTGAGCTCAAGCAATCCACCTGCCTCGGACTCCCAGAATACTAGGATTGTAGGCGTGAGCTACAGTACCCAGCTTTCAGTTCCATTTTAATTTCATGAGACCACCATAGTACATGTAATCTGTCATCAACCAAAATATTATTTTGGTACATGATTATAATAATTTTAATAGACGTCATAGCAGATACCTTATTTAGGTAAAATAAAACAAGTACATAACATTTCCTAATAAAATAACTATATAAAACATCCTAACTTCTTACAATTGTCATCTTTAAATATTCCTTTGGGGCTGGGTGTGGTGGCTCACTCCTATAATCCTAGCACTCTGGGAAGTTGAGGAGGGAGAATCCTTGGAACTCAGAAGTTTGAGACCAGCCTGAGCAAGAGAGAGACCTCCATCTCTACTATAAATAGAAAAACTAGCTGGGTCTTGTGACAGGGACCTGTAGTCCCAGCTACTTGGGAGGCTGAGGCAGGAGGGTCACTTAGAACCTAGGAGTTGGAGGTTGCACTAGTGAGCTAGGCTGACCCATGGCACTCTAGCCTATGTATTAAGGCTATTTTTCAATCTAGGTTGAGCTTAGATTAAACTACATTTTATTTGTAATTTGTAGATATACCTTTTCTTTTAGAGAAGGGTCAGCAACCTATTTGCTGATTTATAATTGGCAGATGGTTACTATATTATATGGGGAAAAACAAAAAAGTTTCTTGGTGGAGATCATTGTAATAGGCTTTTCAAGAATTGTGATGTCTCCTAATACACCATTTGTTTTGGCTGAAAAACTGGGTCCAGGCTGAGTGCAGATTTCCTTCTGTCTTTTTTTTTTTTTTTTTTTTTTGAGATAGGGTCTCATCCTATCATGTGGGCTGGAGTATAGTGGCGTTACCAAAGCTCACTGCAACCTCCAACTCATGAGCTCAAGTGATCCTCCTGCCTTAACTTCTGAGTAGATGGGACTACAGATGTGCACCATTAATTGCCCCATTAATTTTTCTAATTTTTTTGTAGAGATGGAGTCCTGCTGTGGCTCAGGCTGGTCTTGAACTCCTGGCCTTTAGTGATCCTCCCACCTTGCCCCTCCCAAGGTGCTGGAATTACAGGAGTGAATGACTGTGCCTGGTCTCTTCCTGTCTTTATTCCTCCTCTGCTTTCAAGCCTGTTACTGGCTCTAATGACTCAATCACATGAATGTGTGACTAATGGATTACAGCTCCCTCAAATATTGTTTTACTTCAAAGAAATAAAATAATTGAGAAATGAGGTAAACAATTCAGAATAAGGCCAAAGGGGATGTGGACTTTGTCATATTTCCTCTAATTCTACCAATCTTCTATTCTAAAGTTTTGTCTAAATTTAGTCCAGTTCTTTTGCATGTCTCTTTCTTTAAAAGCTTGATAAAGGTTGTCCAAAAGGTCAAATAATGGCCTCCAAGAAAGGGATGAGTTTGGAGTCCCAGCCAGTCTTCTGTCCTGGGCTGGAAAATTTTGAGTCTGACAGAAAGAAAATGAAGGGTAGGATGTGGCTATAAGTTTAAACTACTATATTTGAGATCTGACAATTAAGTTCATGAACTTATCCTAGAAAAAGTGCTGCATACTTCATTGCTAAAATATCACTACAGTCACCTTCAAAGTTCTCCCTTTGGGAAGCTATGCAAGGATGCCAGTGCCTAGTCCACCCTTCAAAGCCATTTGAAACTTTTTCTGGAATGGCAATCAAAGCTATGGTCATATTACCTTTGATGTCCTAAGTGTAATCAAAATGTCTTCCTTTCGATGTTTCCTTTATCTTTAGGTAAAGAAAAAAGTCACTGGACAAATCAGCTGAGTAGGGACAGTATTCCAGTACAGTTATTAGTTTATTGGTTAAAAACCCTCTCACAGACAGTGTGATGTGAGCTGGTGCACTGTCATGATGCAAGAGCCCACTTTTGCACACACTTTTCTTATGCCAAGATTTTCAGCTGAGATTTTTGCGTTTATTTTTGCTCTGCTATGCTTCACCCAGTCCACCAACAATTTTGACACATATTTCAATGAATTTTTCAGATGTTTCCTTAGTTCTGTGTGTGGTGGCGAGTTCACGCACTTAATTGTAGTCCAATTAAAGATTCAGGTACAGATCTTCCCTGTGAGTTAGCTTATCAGGAATTACTTTACTTTACTCTGCTTGTCAAATAACCTAGCTAGCAGGCCCAGTGTGGTGGCTCATGCCTATAATCCTAGCACTCTGGGAGGCCATGACTGGTGGATTGCCTGAGCTCACAGGTTCGAGACCAGCATGAGCCAGAGTGAGACCTCTTCTCTAAAAATAGCCGGGCATTGTGGCGGGTGCCTGTAGACCCAGCTACTTAGGAGGCTAAGGCAAGAGAATCGCTTAAGCCCAAGTTTGAGGTTGCTGTGAGCCATGGCACTATTGAGGGCAACAAATGAGACTCTGTCTCAAAAAAAAAAAAAAAAAAAAAAAAAAAAAAAAATATATATATATATATATATATATACCTAGCTAGCAATTATGAAAGAATAGAATTTCCTTTCCCTGTAGGAGGATGAGTGCACCTGACAGAATTCTTCTTCTTTTTTTTTTTTTTTGAGACAGCGTCTCAGTTGCCCTGGGTTGAGTGCCAAGGCATCGTAGCTCACAGCAACCTCATACTCTTGAGCTGAAGAGATCCTCTTGCCTCAGTCTCCAGAGTAGCTGGGACTATAGCCACTGGCCACAATGGCTATAGTCCCAGCTTTGACTCACTTTGCACAGTCTTGGGAGATCCACCGGCTTTGGCCTCCCAGAGTGCTAGGATTACAGGCCTGAGCCACCACAGCTGGCCTCCCTGAGGGAATTCTTAAGAAGGGTAAGATGCTTTGGAGGAAGAGCAGGCATTATCTGGAGAACCCAGTGGGAAGTTAGTGGTGGAAGGAGGTATGAAGCCATTTGGGATGGGGGAGCAGAAGAGAAAACAGATTTTTTTTGTTTGTAGAGACAGAGTCACACTTTATCACCCTTGGTAGAGTGCTATGGCGTTTCAGCTCACAGCAACCTCCAACTCCAGGGCTTAGGCAATTTTCTTGCCTCAACCTCCCGAGTAGCTGGGACTACAGGCACCTGCCACAATGCCCAGCTGTTTCATTTTCTTTTTGTTGTGGTTTGGCTGAGGCCAGGTTTGAACCCGCCACCCTCAGTATATGGGGCCGGCACCCTACCCACTGAGCCACAGGCGCTGCCCCAGAAAACAGATTTTGTTTACTGTGTTTGGCAACTTGTCCTGGTAGTTATGGTTGGACGTGCCACTGAAAGCTATTTGCTTATACATCTAGAAAACAGATTTTGTTTACTGTTGGGCAACTTGTCCTGGTGGTTACGGTCGGACGTGCCACTGAAAGCCATTTGCTTATCTATCTATGGTAGAGCATGGTTCTTTTGGGAGCTGAAAGGTACCACAAGTTCAAAGATATAGGCTCGACGCTTGTAGCTCAAGCAGCTAAGCTGCTAGCCACATACACCAGAGCTGGCAGGTTGGATCCAGCCCAGGGCCTGCCAAACAACAATGATAACTACTACAACCAAAAAACAACCAGGTGTTGTGGTGGGTGCCTGTAGTCCTAGCTACTTGGGAGGCTGAGGCAAGAGAATCCCTTAAGCCCAGGAGTTGGAGGTTGCTGTGAGCTGTGATGCCTCAGTACTCTACCCAGGGCGATACCTTGAGTCAAAAAACACTCCCCAAACCCCAAAGATATAAATCATAAGTTTGATTTTGTAATTTCATTTATATGACTTGAATTGTGCAGTTTGGTGGTGGACATATATAAAAGTCCTGGGGCTAATTACTTGTATCTGACAGCTGGTAGATATTAGATGCACTCTATCTAAGCAATTATTATGAGTTTGGTAGACATTAATCCTTTTAAAAGAACCACCACCCTGTTGAGGTAAATATTCATTCTATTTGCAGATGAGGAAACTGAAGCTTAGAAAGAGGATCAATAACTACCCCAAGGCTACACAGCTAGTAAGTGATAGATTTAAGTAGTCTATTTGACTCCCTAAGTTTTTATAAGCTTTCAAATAATCGTCTCAAATGGGACAATATGGCTATGATTGTTCACAGTATATTTTTCTCCTTGATCATGTAGCTACTTGTCTCAACTCTTTTTTATTTTATTATTATTATTTTTTGAGTTTCCCTCTGTCACCCTGGTTAGAGTGCTGTGGCATCATCATAGCTCACAGCAACCTCAAATTCTTGGGCTCAAGTGATCCTCTTGCCTCAGCCTCTCCAGTAGCTGGGACTACAGGCCCCTGCCAAGAGGCCTGGCTAATGTTTTCTATTTTTAGTAGAGACTTACTAAGGCTGGTCTCCAACTCCCAGTTCAATCAATTCACCTGTCTCAACCTTCCATAGTGCTATGATTATAGAACCGAACCACCACACCCAGCCTACTTGTCTTAACTCTTAACAGAACAGTTGGGTTATAGTTCTGGCTTTGACTGCCCACCTCAGTGTCAGTAATTGTGCCACCTGAATTTCTCTGGACCTTTTGTCTGGTGGGTTGAATGAGAGGGCTGGATCATGTGATCCTAAAGACCTTTCTAACTCTCAACTCCCAGAATCTACACTTTGTGGATTCAGTCTTTGAGTCTAGCTCACTCATCCACTTGCCTAAATATAATGCCTTCTATTTGAAGCAAAGAGATGTGTACTTACACGTATGTATTACTACGAATAGTTCACTTACGCCTAATGTGTGCTGACTACTTAGGAAAAAAACTGGAATTTTATTGCATTTCTTGTATGCTCAGAAAATACAAAGTACTCTACATAGATGATCACATCTGCTCTTCATAACAGCTTTATCAAGTGGATTTTAAAGTTCCCATTTTAGAGAGGAAGACAAGTCTCAGAAGGTTTTGACTCATGCAAGGACAAATAGGTAGAGTGGTAGAGCCAGAATTACAGTCCTGTGTGTTTGACAACAAAGCCCTTATGTGATTAATGAAACATTAATGAAGCTGTATGTATTTTCTAATTCGAAGAAGTATGGACATCTTTTTTTTCAACCACAGTTTTTTCCCCCCTTCATTCGTGTATCATTAACGCCTGTTTTTGATTTTACTATCTGCTTACTTTCTGCTCATTTAACCAACCGACGGGGTGAAGTGGAGTGGGAAGAGATTACGGTTTAACGCCTCACAGAGTTTAGATTTACAGCCAAGAGCACCAAAAAGACTTCCAGGCTTTCTGCGACGCTCGGCATATCTCCTTCCTTGACCGTTTTCAGTTCCGAGAATGCGCGTTCCAGTGCCGAACTCCGTTTCCCAGGGTGCCGCGCGGCCAAGAGCGCGGGCTCGATCAGCTCTTCGTCTGGGCCGATCACCCAGTCGCCGAGTGATGATACAAACGCGTCGGGCGCTAACGAGTGACGAATTGCTGGCTCGCGACCGCGGCGGCGGCCTTGGCAGCGGTAATAGGCGCAACAGCAGCGGCAACTGCGGGGACGCCGACAACTACGGCGCGGGCGCTGTGCGCAGAGGGGAGGGCGCTGTGCGCAGAGGGGAGGGGTAGGCGGGCGGGCCCAGTGGCTTCAACTGCGGCAGCTCGGGCTAGGACGACGGAAGAAGAACCCCCGGCAGCCGGCGGTCGAGTTAGGCCTCAGCAGCGCCGGGAGCTGCTCGCACTGTCCTCTGCGGGAGATCTCCATAGAGACGGTGACATACACAGAGGCGGGGGTCCGCAAGAGGGTGCCGGACCTGAGCCAGCTCCTCGGCCTCTGCCGCCGCCACCTCCTTCCCCGCTGCCAGCGGGCACTCTGTGCTCCTGCTTTCAACCTCGCTGTTCCTGGTGTGCCTGTGTCCCACTGTGTGGGCATCGCGGGCAGACTTTTGGGCCGGGGCTGGGCGAGGGGGGGCGCTCTAAGGCCTCCGCCTCTGCCTCTGCCTCTCCCGCCCCCTTCCCGCCCCGGAGCGGGAAGCAGTGGAGGCTCCGCCATGGCCTCGGGAGCCGGAGGAATCGGAGGGGGCGGTGGCGGCAAGATCCGGACCCGGCGCTGCCACCAGGGGCCAGTTAAGCCTTACCAGCAGGGGCGACAACAGCACCAGGTACGGGACCCCGACACCGCGGTGGCTTAGCGAGGAGAACTCGGCAGGAAGAAACAGGCGTTGCGAGGCCCCGGCGCCCCACGTGGAGGCGACTGGAGAGCCTGGGGAAAGGCCCGAAAGAGGCGGCGGGAGCTCCGGCCGTTGGGGGAGGCGACGGAAGTGGGCTGAGACAGGCTGTGCCTTGCGGCTCACACGTGTGGTTTAGGCCGCCTCTCCTCCAACCCTTTGGGCCAGGGGCTTTCCCGGACCGGCGCAGGGCGGGAAAATAATCTAGGCCCACGATACTCGGGTTTCTTTTTTTCTTTTTTGGCGGGGATTAGGAGTTCGAGAGTATTCGTGTCTTCTCTAGGGAGAAAGGAAAAGATGTGGCCGGAAGCCCCTATGGTGGCTGTTTTCTAGTGTCCCTGATTTCAGTGTGTGTTTGTGGGGGTCTGCCGGGAAGAATCTGCCTCTGGGGCACCCGGAGAGTTGTGGGTGGCGCTGTTAGCGCAAAGTGGAATAACTTAGTCCCAGTCTGTTAATTAGTTCTCGTTCTTCACTGCCTATGACTCGCTGATCTGAGGACATTGGCTTAGGTTTTCAACCTAGGGTTCTTAACCGGGTTATAGTTACCGTGCACAGGGGCATTTTTAAAAGTCCCTCTCCACCCTTACGTCTTTTCTCTGCTGCGTGACTTTCCCCCTCCCCCTTTTTATTTTGGAGGCTGGAATTGGCCGCCCTCCACAGTTGACCGGTACTTCAGCTCTGATCTCATACACAAAACATGTTAATATTATGGGGCGTATTCTAGAAGTTTAGGTACTTTTGACACTGCAGACATGTTGGTGGTCTTGTAATTTAGCCGTTGCTTTAGCCACTGCGTGCACTCTTGGGTGTTTAAAATTATGAAAAGGAGTTTATCTAATTGTAAATGAACATTTGGTTCTGAGAAAATTCCATTATTTAAATGTTGCTTGTTGGATTGAATAAGAAAATGTTAAAAACCTATTTTAATAAAGCCACTAAGAAAACTTATCAATGTTACTAAGGTGGAAGTGTTTCTTAAACTTGTTAAAAAACAAAAACATAGCAAAGAGGTCTGACAACTTGTTGCATAGGTAAAGACTTATTAGATTATTCTAAATAATAAAGAGTGAACACTTTCGCCTGTTGTTTGGTGTTGCTAAATCTCTCATCATTATCAATATGAATTTTAAAAGTAAGGATTTGAGGAACATAATGATAAAAATGCAAATTACTTAGATATTAAATAGTTCTCTCCTAACGCACAGGAGGCTTGACATTACTGTTACTTCCACCAGTGTTACTCTAGATATGCAAAGGTGCTTGTTTTTCAGATTTCTTTGTGAGGAACCAAGGGTATGTTGTAGGCAAATTTAAGATTAGAATTCAGATCACAAGCCTGGCCATTTAACTTAATTCTTTTGTAAAATGGAATTTAGACATTGGTACTTTCTGTTTCTCTTAAGAATAAATGTCTTTGAGTGCTTTGTTAGATCTTCCTGTATAGTTACATACAGAAAAATGAAATGTTTTAAAGATAGACCAGTATATAGCCTGGACAGAGGTTGAAAAGTAGCTAATATATTCCAGTAGCAAAGGTTATATTCACAGCTTATTTTAAAATGTGCTGAGTTAAAAATCTAATTTTGGGGAGATGATGCCTTAACAGCATAACACCTATGATCCAAGTTGTCTTAGCGCTGATATGACTTTAGGTTGTGCAGTTTTGTTTTAGATCTTGAGAATTTATTGTTGCTTCCTATCTAAAATACTTTTGGCTATTTACCTCAGCCATTTAATTAAAAAAAAAAAATTAGCTTTTGAGTTGTGATTAAAGGTATTTTGGGGTTTCTTGAGCAATACTGTAGGTGTTATTTAATATTGGCAGAAACTACCCAGAAAATTCTTCCGATACTCCGCTATTTATTGCTTGCTTTTTTTTTTTTTTGTTTGTTTGTTTGTTTTTTTAAAGAACGTTCTTTAGTCCTTACTGGAACTTTGGTGGACTTATGGGCTACCTGCTTGCTGTCAACTATTGCAGGCTGTCAACTGGATGTTTTGCAGCAGCTGCTGAGTCATCATGAAGCAAAGAGCTTCATGACATGGCATGTTTTATACTAATGTTATTTGTTAAAGTATCCAAGGGTTTCTAAGCGAAAATGGAGCTTTTGGTTATTCAGTAGAAGGTTGGAATAAGAACGAGAGGTCTGGCACTGTTAATGGATGTTTGGCAGTGCCTGTCAAGCCAACTAGCTAGTGCAGTCGTCCAGTACCTGTGACTTCTGCATGTATTCAGTTGACTTGTAATTGCCTGTTTTGACTTCTGGGAAATGCCTTCAGTTTAGTATTTTCACTTTTTAACTTCTTCTTTTTTTTTTTTCTCCACTTTTTAACTTCTAATCTTTAAAATGCCATTTTTCTTGTATTTGTGGAGGCAGAAATCCATTCTTGCTCAACTGACTGAACAGGGTAGTAATTCTTTAAGAATTGTAGAAGCAAAAATGACCAGCCATGAATAATGCAAGCTGATCTTTTCTCCTCAACCCCTTACCTTTTAGCTCAGATGCATTTAGGAAATAGTGTTATTTTTCTAGTTGGGAGTTGAACATGTCACTAAGGAGAATATAGTTATTTCTTGTCTTCAGGTTGTCAGGTCCTGTAAGTTAGCTCTGTAGAGAGGTTAGGTTGTTTGCTTTTTTTTTCTTAATAGCCACCACAAAAAAAAACTTGAGCCCATGGACAAACCAGAACTTTGCCTGTGGGAGAATGGGCAGCGATGTGCTTGGGGCTTTTGTCTTCTGATTTGGTGCTAAGAGAATCTACTTGTAATCCTAGATAGTCTATCTTATAAGTCAATTCCTGCATTTTAAAATTCCTATTTAAAAAGGCAGCTGGAAACTTGCTTACAAATAGCCTAGACGAGGGTCAGTAATTTTTTCTATAAAGGGCTAGATAGCAAAATTTTAGACTCTGCTGTGGCAAATTCTTTGTTTTGTTTTTACAACCCTTTAACAAATTTAAAAATCATTTATAGCATGTATTAAAACAGACCAAGGGGGCTGCGCCTGTGGCTCAGTGAGTAGGGTGCTGGCCCCCTGCCGGACTGCAACAAAAAATAGCTGGGCGTTGTGGTGGGCGCCTGTAGTCCCAGCTACTTGGGAGGCTGTCTTGGGCCTAAGCCTAGGAACTGGAGGTTGCCATGAGTTGTGTGATGATGCCACAGCACTCTGCCTAGGGCCATAAAGTGAGACTTTGTCTCTCCAAAAAAAAAAAAAAACCAGATCAAGGGCCCACAGACCATGGTTTGCTGAACCCCTGGCTTATATGATAGTGTGGTTTTATTTGTTTGGTAGAGTCTGTATGATAACTTTGTCCCAAATAACTATGTCCTAGCTAGTGTCTGGCTAGTGTTCTCACTTTTGAAAAGGAGGAATATTTAGAGATTGAATATTTAACTCATTCTGAAAGTCATTAAGTAGTTTTGATTTTTATTTTGTCATCATTTGCTTTCTCCTAGATGTCTAATACTATTCGTGAGAATAGCAATGGAAATAGTTGATAGGAAAAAAGTATACTGTAGAAGTCAGAATGAGTTTGAATCCCTGTTCTGCCCTGACTTGGACGGACAAGTGATATAAACCCGGCTTATTACTCATCTGTAAAGTAAAAATTGTTTTGAGAGGTAAATGGAATAATGTAAGTAAAGCTTTTAGAATAGGAGCATATTCTATATATATGGCATATATGGTAAGGACTCATTTTAAATTGTAATTTGCTAGAAACTTTCGATTTAATTTCTTTAAATTGTCTTTGAATTTTGCTGCTCCTTATAAGTTTTTCCCCTTAGGCATCCACATTCAGTCCTTTATAGGCTCATGTTGGATTTAAGGTCTTTGTTTACTAAGTGGTGGGGCCAAACCTTAAAACTATTACTACCATTTTAAGTACTTGGTATTTTCCTCATACAAATGCCAGTTTTTTTTTTTGTTTTGTTTTTTTTTTGTTGTTGTTGTTGTTTGAGACAGAGTCTTATTCTGTTTGTTGCCCCAGGCTAGAGTACAATGACATCATAGCTCACAGCAACCTCAAACTCCTGGGCTCAAGCTATCCTCTTGTCTCTCAGCCTCTGGAGTAGCTGGTACTACAGGTATGCATCACCACACTCAGCTAATTTTTTCTATTTTTAGTAGTGATGGAGTCTCATTCTTGCTTAGGCTGGTTTCAAACTCCTGAGCTCAAGCGATCCTTGCACGTTGGCCTCCCAGGGTGTTAGAATTACAGGTGTGATTACACAGCGGTGGGCTGAGATGCCATCATTTAAGTATATAGGGGGAAAATTTAAATATTAATTTAATGCGAAGTAGTTTTTTGTTTGTGATGAGGGGCTTTTGTGTGATATTTTACAAATTTACTTACCAATTTTTTTTTTTTTGAGATTGTTGCCCAGGCAACCCTAGTGTCAGCCTAGCTTACAGCAGCCTCAAACTCGTGGGTTCAAGCTATCCTCTTGCCTGATCCTCCTGCTGCAGCCTTTGGATTAGCTGGGACTACAGACGCCTACCACTATACCCTAATAATTTTGTTTTTCTACTTTTGGTAGAGAAGGGGGTCTTGCTTTGCTTGGGCTTTGTTCAAGCTGTCTCAACTTACTACCTCCGCCTCCCAGAGTGCTAGGATCCAGTGTTTCCAATAAAATAAAGGACAAGCCCAGGTGGTTGTCTCCATTTTTTTCTAAAGTCCCCTGATACGGTGGGAATCTTAGTTTGAAGTAAAATGAAAACTTTGGTCAAATATCACTAATTAAAACCACTTTCATTAGGTACAGACTTTTTTTTTTTTTAAAGACAGAGCCTTAAGCTATTGCCCTGGGTAGAGTGCTATGGCATCACAGCTCTCAGCAACCTCCACCTCCTGGGCTTAAGCGATTCTTTTTCCTCAGCCTTCTGAGTAGCTGGGACTACAGGCACCCACCAAAACACCCGGCTGTTTTTTGGTTATAGTTGTCATTGTTTGGCAGGCCTGGCCGGATTCGAACTCGCCAGCTCTGGTGTATGTGGCTGGTGCCTTAGCCACTTGAGCTACAGGGCTACAGGCACGGGGTCTAGGTACAGAATAACATTGGAAATACCTTGTATTTTCTCCTTCCTTCCTCCCTTCCTTCCTCCCTCCCTCCCTCCCTCCCTTTTTTGAGACAGATCCTCAAGCTGTTGCCCTGGAGAGAGTGCTGTGGCATCATAGCTCATAGCAACCTCCAATTCCTGGGCTTAAACGATTCTCTTGCCTCAGCTTCCCAAGTAGCTGGGACTATAGGCGCCTGCCACAATGCCCAGATATTTTTTGGTTGTAGTTGTCATTGTTTGGCAGGCCCAGGCTGGATTCGAACCCGCCAGCTCCGGTGTATATGGCCTTAGCTGCTTGAGCTATAGGCGCAGTGCCAATATCTTGTATTTTCAAAAAATTATTTATAGTTAGCTTATGGTCATGGCCGCAATAAAGTTTTAAAAGATTTTTCTGTGTTGGGAAGCTCGGTTAAAAGTCTTGCTGTCAGATACAATTTATTATTAGCAGCAGGGTGATGGAGCATGGCTTTGCTGTATATAGCTGTATTAGTTCCTTTGTCATCTTGCTTTATCATTTTGCTTATCTTTTTCATAGAGTGATTTAAGAAATACCTACCCTGAGTTTTCAGATATATTATGTGAGAAAAGTGATAATACCTTATAGATAATTTGTAGTAGGTTTCAGTGCTGTGGGCTTTTACTGAGTCTCCTATTGCTAGTTTGAAATGTATTTTAGGGACTCCTTTCCTTTTTCTTGCTGTTTGATTAAAACTATCTATTAATACCACCTCTATAGAATGCAAAACTGGAAATAAATGGTAAGCCAGGCCATGTTTCTTCTTACTGCATTTGTGACAAAATGTTTTGAAGAAGGTTAAAATTAACTAGCAAAATATTTCAACTGCCTGGAGGACTTGGACTGGATGTATGTGGGGTAAGCTTGGCTTTTGAATAACTTACAACTTATAAAATATGACAATTCATAGATTTGGAGGTTAAATTCAGATTATTGAAACTAGATTCAGTATAGTGCATTAGGATTTGAATACTTCATGACATTTTCCCCCTTCTGCCTCAGCCTCCCAAATAGCTGGGACTGCAGGAACATGCCAGTACACCTAGCTAAATTATTAATTTTTTTGTAGAGACAGGGTCTCAATGTATTGCCTGGGCTGGTCTCAAACTCCCTGAGTGATTCTCCCAACTGCCCAAAGTGCTAGGAATAATAGGCCTGAGCCACTGGGCCTTTGCTCTGTCTGCCTAGCAAATTTTTTGTTGCAGTTGTCAATGTTGTTTACCTGGCTCTGGCCGGGTTCGAACCCGCCAGCCTCGGTGCATGTGGCTGGCACTGTAACCACTGTGCTATCTATGGGTGCCGAGCCAGCCTAGCAATTTTTTAAAAATTCTTAAGTGGGATGGTGCATGTAGCTCAAGGGCCGAAGGCACCAGCCCCATACACCAGAGCTGGCAGGTTCAAATCCAGCCCGTGCTTGCCAGTGACAGCTACAACCAAAAAATAGCTAGGTGTGTGGTGGGCACCTATAATCCCAGGTACTCGGGAGGCTGAGGCAAGAGAATCGCTCTAACCCAGGGGTTGGTGGTTGCTGTGAGCTGTGACGCAATGGTACTCTACCCAGGGCAATAGCTTGAGGCTCTGTCTCAAAAAAAAAAAAAAAAAAAGCAGGTCACGATGGCTCATGCCTAAAACCCAAGCACTCTGGGAGGTGGGGGTATGTGGATTGCCGGAGCTCAGGAGTTCGAGACCAGCCTGAGCAAGAGTGAGACCTTATCTTTATAAAAAATAGCTCGTGTTGTGGCAGACACCTATAGTCTTAGTTACTGAAGCATGGGTCCTCAAACTCTTTATACAGGGGGCCAGTTCACTGTCCCTCAGACTGTTGGAGGGCCGGACTATAGTTTTTAAAAAACAAAACTATGAACAAATTCCTATGCACACTGCACATATCTTATTTTGAAGTAAAAAAACAAAACAGGAACAAATACAATCACACCGCCTCATGTGGCCCATGGGCCGTAGTTTGAGGACCCGTGCATCTGGAGGCTGAGGCAAAAGAATCATTTGAGCCTGAGAGTTTGAGGTTGCTGTGAGCTACAATGCCACAGCACTCAATTCCAGGGCAACTGAGTGAGACTTTGTCTCAAAAAAAGAAAAATTATTTTATCTAGTAGTTAGCTATTTACTACAGCCATATAGAAGCCTTTGTAAAGCCTTTGTAAAAAAATAGACTGGAAGGTAGGCTTTTATGTTTTCTTCTGATGGATTTTCAGATAATAGCATGTTATATTTGGGATAAATAATGAGATGATCATTGAAATAGGTGGCCTTTAAGATAAAACTTTACCTTATATGTTAGTTAAGTTTATATTCTGGGTTAGGTTTGCCAAAGCCTTAATTAAAATAATTGTATAGTGGTTCTCAAACATTAATTTGCATAAGAATCACCTTAAGTGCTTGTTGAAACAAATTTGCCTTTCCTTTTTTTGTGGGGACAAGAGTGTCACTTTATCGCCCTTGGTAGAGTGCCATGGCATCACAGTGCTCACAGAAAACTCCAACTCCTGGGCTTAGGCAATTCTCTTGCCTCAGCCTCTGGAGCAGCTGGGACTACAGGTGCCTGCCACAATGCCTGGCTATTTGTTGTTGTTGTTGTTGTTGCAGTTTGGCCTGGGCTGGGTTTCAACCCGACACCCTCGGTATATGGGGCCGGCGCCCTACCCATTGAGCCACAGGCACCGTCCACAAAATTTGCCTTTCTAATGATCTTATAGGTGAAACTGCTAGTCTGAGGGCTATACTGTTTTACAGTTACTGGATATATAGTCTACAGAACAAAAGATTATGCAAATTCTCACATGTGCATGCACACATGAATCAAAGGGAATTTTGAATGATTTAAAGTTACTTTAAGATTTATTAGATTTTTGCATCAATTGATAAGGTTACCAGAAGCTTGGACCTAATATTCCAAGGGTACACCTATGTTTGGGTCATTGCACCTTTTTGTTCCCTCAGTATGTAATAACTTCTCCAGCAGAAATTTGTATGGCCTATCCTTCACTTTGTTGTTGTTGTTTAGCTGGCCTGGGCCGGGATCAAACCCGCCAGCCTGGGTGTATGTGGCTGGTGCCCTATTCACTGAGCTACAGGTGCTGAGCCTGAAATATTTAATTAAATTATTTTTGAGACAGAGTCTCACTTTATCACTCTCAGTAGAGTGCTATGGTGTCAAAGCTCACAGTGACCTCTAATTCTTGGGCTCAACCGATTCTCTTGCCTCAGCCTCCTGAGTAGCTGGGACTACAGGCACCTGCCACAGTGCCTGGCTATTTTTTTTTTTTTTTTTTTTTTAGAGATGGGGTGTTGCTCTTCTTGTTCAGGCTGGTCTCAAACCCATGAGCTCAGGCACTCCACCCACCTTGGCCTCTCAGAGTGCTAGGATTACAGGCGTGAGCCACTGTGCCCTCAACTGAAGTATTTTAAAGAGAGGATCTGGGCAACAGATTGAGGCCCTGTCTATAAGAAAATAAATAAAATTGCTAGGGAAACAAAATCTGATTGTTCACAGCATTGAGTAGGGAACTATCAAGAGGTAAAGGATCCTGCCTTTGTAGAAATATAGATTTCTATATAGAAAATTTAGATTTCTATATAGAAATATAGATTTGTAGATTTGTAGAAATACCTCTGTGACTGACAACTTCTTATAAGAGTGTTGAAGTACCAAATGAGAAAGAGTGAAAGGAATTAGATAAGAAGGAAATAGTTTCCTTCTGGAAGAAAAGGTTTCTTTGACCTTTCTACTAAAGAAGGTCCAATATTATAACTCATCTTTCTTTTTAGTACTTGAGAGAAGAGTTCTTCCTTCAGGTCTTTACCGGAATGGGATCTGTATGGATCTGAAAGAATATTTACAATTTGAAAAGCAAAACAGAAAACCAGAGAGGAAAATTGAAATTCTTTGAGTAAAGGTACACTGACAAGAGAATACTCAAGCCTTACTTTACCCAGTTTCCTCTCCACTTCTCAGGCTTCAACAGTAAGCATAACTTTATGGAAGGTTTCCTGCAGAAGACTTTCTGTACCTCTCCAGGTCTTGGGATAGTTACTCCCTTGTACATACCAACGTTGCCCTGTACTTCCTACATAAGGGCAGTTTGTCAAACGAGGGGAATTACAATCTGCCCAAGGCCTGTACCAGAGCATCAATTCTGAGAGAGCAGGCACCACCAGGTCTGTACGGTACATAAATTAGTGGGTGCATGGGTTTAATTAATCTACAGGGACACTGCTCAACTGACATTTTATTGCCACATTATATATAGGGGCAAGATATTTGGGAGATGAGAGAGGAAGATCATATGAGCCCAGGATTTTGAAGTTAGTCTGGGTAACATAGCAAGATATCTTCTCTAAGAAAGATGTATTGTGGAACAAGTTTCTAAAAAAAAAAAATCAGTAATTCCAGTAATACATTTACTTGATCTAACAGTTTCATTTTAAGCAGTTATCATTTTTGTTGCCCCACTGATTGATAGCCTTTTCCCCCAAAACAACTCGTGAAGCTAAGAACCAAGGGTAACTAACCATCCTCTGGAAGAATTAACACTTCAAAGCCAACTAAATGAAAAGACAAAGAAAGGTAGCCACAGCAAAAGCTTAGAAAAATCAACAACAACAACCAGTATTAAATTTTTTTTTTCCAGCATTAAATTCTGAAAAATACTCCTTGTGACCTAAAGGCAAAGTCTACACTTTGATAAATAATCATAAATAGGAAACTTAAATTCAAGGATTCAAGAGTCATTTAACCTACAAAGGTATATTTGGTATGGAAGCACAGAAATGTTTGTTTTTTCATAGTGGTTCCAGGTCAATTGTATTATTATTTTTTTTCCAGGTCAGTTTTATAATCTGTTTCTTTTGATCTTCATGCTGTCACTCACTGTGCCTCTAGGAATGCCTCTGTCTCACTATAATTTTCCTGTAGTGAGCTGCTTTGTACTGAGAGTAGATAATAAGTTGGTTAATTTTTAGTTTAGAAAAGTGAAGGACTGAAAGCAAAGTTTTTGCACTTTAGTGAAATGAGGTTTTTTATATCCATTCTGACTGTTCAATTTTCTCCAAGATGTCTAATGCTACCACATATATGACCTCTGTTTAAGTGTGGTATCAGTTTTTTTTTTTTGTTTTGTTTGTTTGTTTGTTTGTTTTTGAGACAGAATCTCACTGTATTGCCCTGGATAGAGTTCGGTGGCATTATAGGTCACAGCAAACTCTCTTGCCTTAGCCTCCCAAGTAGCTGGGACTACAGGCACCCGCCATGCCTTGCTATTTTTTGTTGCAGTTGTCGTTGTTTAGTTGGCCCGGGCCAGGTTTGAACCCACCAGCTTTGGTGTATGTGGCTGGCGCCATAACCACTGTGGTATGGGTCCCAAGCCTGTGGCATCAGTTTTTTTTTTTAAGAGACAGAGTCTCATTATGTCACCCTCGGTGGAGTGCAATGGCGTTACAGCTCACAGCAACCTCCAGCTCTTGGGCTTAGGCAATTCTCTTGCTTTAGCCTCCCAAGTAGTTGGGACTACAGGCGCCCCCCACAATGCCTGGCTATTTTTGTTGTTGTTACAGTTTGGCTGGAGCCAGGTCATGACCCCCGGTATATGGGGCCGGTGCCCTACTCACTGAGCCACAGGCGCCTTTTTTTTTTTGTTTGTTTGAGACAGTGTCACTTTATTGCCCTTGGTAGAGCCAGTGCCGTGGTATCACAGCTCACAGCAACCTCAAACTCTTGGGCTTAAGCGATTTTCTTGCCTCAGCCTCCCAAGTAGCTGGGACTACAAGCGCCTGGCACAACACCTGGCTATTTTTAGAGATGAGGATCTCACTCTTGCTCAGGCTGGTGTTCAACCCATGGGCTCAGGCAATCCACCAGCTTGGCCTCTCAGAATGTGGGGATTTACAGGCATGAGCCCCTGCCCCCTGCCCTACATTTAATTTCTTGCTGTAGTTCTTTAGCTAGCCTATAAGCTACATCAAGTGTGTCTTTTTATTCTAAGCCTGTCTTAAACTGTTTATATCTTGAAAGCACTTTCAAGTTTTTTGAAATATAGAAAGGGGATAAATATGTATGCTTTTATAAATATTAAATCTTATGTAAATAAAACATGTACCTTCTGATATTCTGAAATAAAAAAATACAAAAACCTTATAATTTTTTTCCTAAAATATCTAATACTTTGTAACATTAGCATAGAAAAGGGGAAAAGTGAATTTATATTTTTCAGCAGTGAGTATTCTAAAACTGTTGGCTTCATATGTTTGATAGAGAACCTACCTTATAGATAAGTTGAAAATTTGTTTAGAGAATATATGAGAAAATCTATATTTCCCAATTATCATCACATCTTTTCAAACAATAAGGACATTGCTATTCAAATGCCTATATCAGACATGTCTTCCATGATTTTTGTTAATAAGATTTTTAGGTCCTCTTAGTCTTAGGTTTCTTTTCAAGGTAGATTTATACATTCTGCTTTGACTTTAGTTTTTTGTACCTGCTAAGTTGTTTTTTCCCTTCTTTGACTTTTTCTGAAACCTTGCTAATGCTGCTTTATGAAAGAAATTGTTGCTTAAAGTAAATTACCTCACTGCGGTTTGTTTTTGCTGGCTTTTTTCCTTGTTAGTAATAAAGTTATCTGTTTGTTTTTGTTGTACCTTATAAATTGAGACATACTTACACATTATTTGATTTTCATTATAATCCTAAAGGTAATAATGGAAGGCAGTATTATTTTTACATCCAATCATCCAGTAAATCGAAATACAGAGAAGTACTCAAATTTTACCCTAGGTCCTAGCAGTCCCAAAGCCCATGCTTTTTTTAAAAAACTTTTTTCTTTTAATTTATTTTATTTTATTTATTTATTTTTTTTTGAGACAGAGTCTCACTTTGTCTCCCCTTGGTGGAGTACTGTGGCGTCGTAACTCACAGCAATTTTTAGAGATGGGGGTTTCACTCTTGCTCAGGCTCGTTTTGAACTTGTGAGCTCAAGTGTTCAGGCTGCCTCAGCCTTTCAGTGCTAGGATTACAGGTATGAGCCACTGCGCCCAGCTCTCTCATCCTAGATAGTGTTTTTACCTTGGCTAAGTTACGTAATTAACTTAATTAACTTTCTTCATCCATAGAGTGGGAATATTAATTCCAACTTCATAAAGTTGAATTAAATTGAGTAATATTTATAAATTGCTTACAGCTTGAATATGTCTAAATTGCTTAAAACCATGCCTGACACATAGCCAAACTACAATAACTACTATTAGTATCTATCTACCTATATACCTACCTACCTACTTACCTACCTATTTTTGAGATGGAGTCTCTCTCTGTTACCCCAGGCTAGAATGCTGTGAAGTTATAGCTCATAGCAACCTCAAACTCTTGGGCTCAGGAGATCCTCTTTCCTCAGCCTCCCATGTAGCTGTGACTACAGGTGCCACAACACTTGGCTAGTTTCTCTCTCTTTTTTTTTTTTTGTAGAGACAGAGCTCACTTTATCACCTTCGGTAGAGGGCCATGGCCTCACACAGCTTCCAGCAAACTCCAACTCCTGGGCATAGGCAATTCTCTTGTCTCAGCCTCCCCTAGTAGCTGGGACTACAGGTGCCCACCACAACGCACGGCTATTTTTTTGTTGCAGTTTGGCTGGGGCTGGGTTTGAACCCGCCACCCTTGGTACATGGGGGCCGTCGTCCTACCCACTGAGCCACAGGCACTGCCCTTTCTTTTAAAACATTTTTTAATTGAGATGGGGTCTTGCTCTTGCTCAGGGTTGTTTGGAACACCTGAGCTCAAGCTATTCCACCTGCCTTGACATCCCAAAGTGGTAGGCCTATAACTGAATTTTGACAAACTTTGTTGGGAATAGTTATTTTGATTAGCTGGTTTTCTGTAAATAATGACTTATTTAAAAAAATAAATTTTTTAAACTATCCTATTTTTCCCCCCCAATAGGGCATTCTTAGCAGGGTGACGGAATCAGTTAAGAATATTGTGCCAGCATGGCTACAGAGATACTTCAGCAAGAATGAAGATGTATGCAGCTGCTCGAGAGACACAAGCGAGGTTCCACACTGGCCAGAAAATAGAGAAAATGACCATCTGATGTATGTTGATGAGGAGAGCTCCAATATTAATGATGGGAGAATCACTCCTGAGCCAGCAGTCAGTAATACAGAAGGTAAGTAGAATATGGATATTTTGTTATGAATGATATGTTTTCATGCCTTAATTTTAATATATTAACTGTATTGCTGTGAGCTACGACACTTATTAACTGGCTATGATAAATCTAATTGGGTGGCACATGAATCATATAGGAGGAGGAGGATAATCAGGTTCAAATTGATATCTTTTATTTATCAGCTTTTTGTTTATTAAGGAAGCTTAAGAGTATAAGCTCTGATATAAAATTTTCTAGGTTTGAATTTTCATTACACCAACATGAGTTGTGTGGTTTTGATCAAGGTATTTAATATATTTTCTCCTTTGTATCTTTATAAGCTTGAAAAAGAATAATTGTGAAACTCTTAGAATAGGTTCTGGTACTAAGGTGGTAGCACTGTAAATATTAACTGTTAAAATGAAACTGTGGTAATGCCTCTCACAACACATGAATTTGGGTATAATATGTACGTGTAACTGTAATTGCCTCTTTATTCTCCCGGGAGCAAGCTCAACTGGGTCATTCTGTTAATCTTGCAGTTCAGTGACCTTGCATCTTAAAGATTCGAACATTTTTACTTAGCAGCCTTATTGTGGGGCTTACAAGTAAGTGTTAAGTAGATTCAGAATAAACTGTGAACATAGTGTATTTGGGAATATTACTGTCTCAGTTCAGTTCACCTTTTATATTTTTTATACTTTTAGTGAGATATACTTTACATGCTATAAAACTCATCTACTTCAAGTTTACTGTTGGGCAGTTTTTAGTATTAGTAGTTACTCCTCTTTCCCCTCTCCCAACTCTTGGCATTCACTAATCTGCTTTCTATATCTGTGGATTTGCTTATCTGGTGACTTAATATAAATGAAATCATAGAATAAATGGTCTTTGTGGCTAACTTACAGTGTAAATACAACTTTTATATGCACTAGGAAATCAAAAAAAATTGTAACTTGACTTTATTACAGTGTTTGCTTTATTACGGTGGTCCAGGACCAAATCTGTAGGATCTCTGAGGTACACCTCTCAGTTTGTGTTTTTTTTTTTTTTTTTTTTTTATTTATATACATTGTTTTTATATTAATTGGAATAGATTGCATTGGAAAAATCTAAGAAAAATTTAAAAAAATAAAAAGGGAAAATGAACCACATCCCACACCTCCTGAGTAACTGGA
>CAUYPK010150832.1:0-12628 GCA_963574355.1 Loris lydekkerianus | reverse complement strand
CCCAATGCAGCTCAACTGAGCGCCAAGTCCAAGAACACCAAAAAAGTTCACAGGTAAGGCCTTTCCGGTTTGCAGTCTCACTGCTGCTTGTACTCACAGTTGCCGGCGTGATTAGGTTGATCGAACACACGCAGCCACTTGTCAGTTTTCCACTGTTTTTGTCTTCCTCCTGGGGTCCAGAAGTCCCTTGCTGGCTTCCTGTATCCTCAAAGGGATGATCATAGGCAGATCCCACTGGCCAGAGATCTGACTATTTTTCTGTTGCAGTTGTCATTGTTGCTTAGCAGGCCCGCGCTGGGTTCGAACCCGCCAGCCTGGGTGTATGTGGCCGGCTCCATATCCACTGTCCTATGGGCACCAAGTCATCTCACGATATATTTAATTTTGAGAAAGTAGCTCCCCCAAATTAAAATTTATTAAGAACTACTTAACATCTATAATATCAAAAGACAGACTGTCATACTAATGAACAACAAATACATGAAAAAATGCTCATCATCCCCAATCATGAGAAAAACGCAAATCAAAACCACCCTGAGATATCATCTAACCCCAGTGAGAACAGCCCATATCACAAAGTCCCAAAGCTGCAGATGCTGGCATGAACGTGGAGAAAAGGGGAGGCTTTTGCAGTGCTGGTGAGGTTACAAACTAATACAACCTCTATGGAAAAAAAAGTATAGAGAATCCTCAAAGAACTCAAATTACACCTCCAATTTGATCCTGCAATCCCATTACTAGTATCTACCCAGAAGAAAAAAAAATCATTTTACTGTAAGGACATTTGCACTAGAATGTTTATGGCAGCTCAATTCACGGTTGCCAAGACATGGAAACAGCCCAAGTGCCCATTAACCTATGAATGGATTAACATGTGGTATATGTATTCTATGAAATACTATTCAGCCATGAAAAAGATGGAGGCTTTACATCTTTTTTTTTTTTTATTGTTGGGATTTACATCTTTTTTTATTAACCCAGATAGAGCTGGAGAACATTCTCTTTAGTAAAGTATTACTAAATGGAATTGAGTACAATTCCATTTGAATGGAAAAGCAAGTAACCAATGTACTCAATGATAATATGAAACCAATATATAAGCAACTACAGGCCCACACAAAAGGAAAACACAAGTACATTCTAGTGAAGGGGAGGGGGAGATGTGGGAAAGGGGAAAAGGGGGGGGGGGTGAATGGCAAGTTCTCACCTAATGTGCACAATGTAAGGCTATACAGCACACCCCTGGGTGAAGGGCTCAACTGCAACTTAAACTTTACCTTAGAAATGAAAACAATGTAACCTAAACATTTGTACCCTCATATTAATCTGAAATTTAAAAATAAAATAAAATAAATTATTCAAGAATAAAACAATTAAATGAAAATAATCTTGAAATAGCTTGACCAATAGCTATGGGGTCAGTGGTGGGTGCTTGTAATAAATATTAAATACATAACTATTGTTTAAAAAAGTGACTATTCAATAGAAATAGAGCAAGTAAGCATTGAAACTGGCATAAAGATGTTTGTTTTGAGTAAAGCAAGATGTGAAAATAATTTATCATATCCTATTATATGGTTCTGGGGTCCTAATTATTGTGATTTAAGTTTTAAATTGTCTATACTTTTGCATTCAATATTTGATTTGTATAATTTATACAGGATGAATTTATGAGTTTTATAATCATTCTTTTTGGAAAATAAGGAGATATTAATTAATTAATTTTTACTTAAGGAATAGTTAAGGCTTTTTGTTTGTTATTTATCTTCACAGAGGAATAATATGACCTACCAGCAGCTGTGTTTGAAACAGATGTTTTATTTGGCTTGTATGATTCCACACACTTTTCCTTTGATCTCACTAGTTTATATATCTCTTTTACCAATTCCTCCTTTTCTTCCAGATTGTTAAATATTGAAATGCCCTAGGGCTCAGGCTTTGGGCCGCTTCTCTTTGCTATCTAAATTTATTTTCTAGGTGATTTCATCCAATTTCATGATGGTAAATTCCCAGCCTTGACCTCTACTTTGAACTCCAGACTTATATTTCAACTGCCTACTCACCATCTCCTCTTACATTTCAAACTCAACATGACCCAAATCAAGCGCCTAACCCTTCTTCCCACACACACATTAAGCCAGTTCTTCCTAAATGAACTGAGAGGTGAAGGGGGCTGGATTGATCTATGTGAATATTGAAATCAGCAAGTCTAAAAACTGTTGAGTCATGCTCAACTTCCTCTTTTTCTCTTACACCTGGTATCTAGGCAACCAACAAGTCCTGTCAGCTTTACACAAGTCCAGAACCCATCCTCCTCTCATCTGATCTGCTACCATCCTGGTCTAAGGGGACATTGCCCCTCACCTGGATCACCAACAACAACTCTTCACCTGGGATTCCCACTTCTATTCTTTCCTTTATACAGTATCTTCTTTACACAGGGACAGAGTAATTCTTTTTTTTTTTTTTTTTTTTTTTTTTTTTTGCCTTGAAAAAGAAAGTCATCGTTTTTTTTAAATTTTAGATTAATATAGAGTAGGTTATATAGTTTGCGATTAGGTTATATAGTTTGCATTTTTAAGGTTAAAGTCTGAGTTGTAGCTGTGTTCTTCACCCAGGAAGTGTACCATATACCTATGCATTGTACCTGTTCAGGTGCAACCCATTGAGTCCCTTTTTCCCCTCCTCCCAACTTGAATCCAACTGAGTTTTTCTCTCTAGTGAGCCCATAGTTATTAATCTACTAGTTTCAATTTAGGACCAAGTACATATGGTGGCTATCTTTCCATTCCTACGATACATCACTTAGGAAGATGTTCTCCAAGTCCATCCAGGTTGCTACAAAAGATGCAAAATCTGACGGCGCCCATAGCTCAGTGGTTATGGTGCCGGCCATATATACCAAGGCTGTCAAGTTCGAACCCAGCCCAGGCCAGGTAAACAACAATAACAACTGCAATAAAAAAATAACCAGGTATTGTGTGTGGGGGGGGGTGCCTGTAGTCCCTGCTACTTGAGAGGCTGAGGCAAGAGAATCACTTAAGCCCAAGAGTTAGAGGTTGCTGTGAGCTGTGATACCACAGTACTCTACCCAGGGTGACAGCTTGAGACTGTCTCAAAAAAAAAGATACAAAATCTCCCTCTTTTCATGGCTGAATAGTATTCCATGCTATACATATACCACAGTTTATTAATCCATTCAAGTGTTGAAAGGCACTTGGGTTGTTTCCATATATTTGTGACTATAAATTGAACTGTTATAAACACTCAAGTGCAAATGTCCTTGTGGTAAAATGTCTTTTTTTCTTTTGGGTACATACCTAGTAATGGAATAGCAGGGTCAAATGGCAGGTCTACTTTTAGTTCTTTGAAGAATGTCCATACTACTTTCCATAGAGGGTGTACAAGTTTGCAATCCCACCACCTGTGCATGAGTGTTCCTTTCTCTCTGCACCCATGCCAAGGCTCCATCGGCAATCATGGCAGCAACAAAGATAAACAAATGGGGCCTAATCAAGTTAAAAAGTTTCTGCACAGCAAAGAACACAGTCAGCAAAACAAAGAAACCACCTTCAGAATGGGAGAAGATATTTACATGCTACAAATCTGACAAAAGGCTAATTAGTAGATTCTACAAAGAACTCAAGCAAATAAACAAGAAAAGATCAAACAACCCCATTAAAAAATGGGCAAGAGATATGAACAGCAACTTTTTCCAGGAGGACAGAAGAATAGCTGACTAACACATGAAAAAATGCTCATCATCCCTAATCATCAGAGAAATCAAAAACACTTTGAGATATTACCTAACTCTAGTGAGAAGGGCTCACAGAGTAATTCTTTTAAAACATAAATGAGGTCACCTTCCTTACCTGCTCTCAATCCTCCAGTGGCTTTCCAGCGTATTTAGAATAAAATCCAAAGGACTTAGACTACTAGGCCCTACATGATCTGTCCCCCCACCTACTTTCAAACTTCATTTCATTCCACACGTCTCCTTGCTTGGTCTACTCCAGCCCTACTGGCATCCTTGCACACCAAATAGTTCCCAAACTCAGGGTTTTTACACTTGCCTTTCTGTTAATAAATGTCATTTTTTCCTAAGACTTTTTGACCATAATATTGAAAATCTTCCCATCATGGTCTCTTTACTTTACTTATTATCATAGCATTTATCATTAACTTGATGTTATATTACATATTTGTTTATTTGTTACTACATATGTATTTCCCACCATATGTAAGTTCCATGATAGCAGTGGCTTTGTTTTGTTCACTGCTATACCTTTGGTGTCAAGAAAAATGCCTGGTACACAAAAGGCATTTAATAAGTGCATGTTGAATGAATAAATAGTCAAAAGTTCCAGGACCTCCCTTAAGTTAGCATTATTGTAGCTGGCTAGGTAAATTAAGAGAGACTTTTTCTTTCTTAGTTATGTATTTTAATAATATTTCATTTTACATAGCATGTATTACTTCTGTAACTAGAACAAAACAATTTTTAGATGATATAGACCTATACTGACATGAAAAGTAAGAAAAGGTCATAAAATATGAGCCCATGTTTATAGTTGTACATGAATGTATATAGAAAACCTGAAAAATATACATCAAAACATTGATACAAAAAATTGATACGTTATGAACTACTGATACAACAACACAGACTAATCTCACAGGCATAATTTTTCTTAAAAAGAAGCCAGCCATAAAATAGTAAATACCGTGTAATTCCATGTATTAAAGTTACAAACTAGGTAAAACTAATGTATAGTGATAGAATAGTAGTGGCCTCTTGTGAATGGTATAGACTATGGAGGGGCATGAGGGTACCATCTATGTTGATGGCAATGTTCTATATTTTGATCAAAGTGGCGATTAGACAAGTATATTCATATGTAGAAATTCACTGAGATTTACAGTATAAAAGATATCCTTTACAACAAAAGAAAGACAATATATTGGCAGTACCAATCCCTGTGTGGTGGCATTATGGCTGATTATTATTTTATTCTTTATATCTTTCTATATTACCTATATTGCTTATCATAAGAAAGCGCTACTTTTATAAGCAGAGAAAAGAAATGCTATGGTGTTTGTAAAATACTGAAGTCCTTTGAGATTCAAAGGATAAACAGCTTTAATTCATAATGCCCAAAAAGAAGTAGTGTAGAATTGGTGATATTCTGTCTTTCAAGACATTCTAGGAAGAGGGAGACCAACTTGGCTGCTATTGCAGCTGTAAGATGGAAAATAAGGGAACAAAAACCCGGAGGGATAAAGGGAGTAGAAATGACAGGAAATGGATGACAAAGGAAACTGGATGTTGTCAGCAAATAGAAGTTGAAGAGGAAGAGAGACGAGTCCAGGTGATTCCTTACTTTCTGGCTCCGGTAAATAGGGTGCAGAACTGCCATTCCCTAAGCCTGGGAAAGAAGGGAAAAGGAGTCTAGGAAAAGACTCTTGAGGTCGTGTATGTTGGTGAGATTGCTTAGTGAGTATATTGTTCAGCAGTTCTAAAACTCAGAATCAGACTGGGTACAGTGGCTCATGCCTGTAATCCCAGCACTTGGGAGGCCAAAGTGGGTGGTTTGCCTGAGCTCACAGGTTCAAGAACAGCCTGAACCAGAGTGAGACCTCATCTCTAAAAATAGCCAGATGTTGTGCCAGGAGCCTGTAGTCCCAGCTACTTTGGAGGCTGAGGCAAGAGAATCGTTTAAATGTGAGGGTTTGAGGCTGCTGTGAGCTATAATGCCACAGCACTCTACCAAGGCTGACCAAGTGAGATTCTGTCTAAAAAAAAATAATAATAATAAACTAAAAAATAAATACAACTCAAAATCACTTGAGGGTCTTAATAAAAATGAAAATTTTCCACCATTCACTTCCAATATTCTGTTTCAGTAATACAACAATAACTACTACTAATAATAACCAAAACTTTCTGGTTTGGATTACTTCATTGCAGGCACTGTTTTTGGCACTTTATAACCATTATCTCATGCCATTGCCCTGATAGTCCTATGAGGTAAGTACTGTTCACGTTTTTTAGCAAGCAACCAGGAAGATTCCATCACACTTTTAAGCAATGTTGGTATCATTAAACAAAAAAAAAAGATTGGAGCTAAAATTATAATGAATACCAACATTCAAGGGGAAGCTTGAGTAAAATGAGCTAGCAGTCTCTGAGCCTGTAGCTCAATAGCTAGGGCACCAGCCACATACACTGGAGCTGGCAGGTTCGAATCCAGCCCAGGCCTGCTAAACAACAATGACAACTACAACCAAATAATAGGCAGTCATTGTGGTGGGCCTGTAGTCCCAGCTACTTGGAGGCTAAGGCAACAGAATCGCTTAAGCCCAAGAGTTTTAAGAGACTTCCAGACCATCACAGTGGTGCACACCTATAACTCCAGTGTTTTGGGAGGCCCAGGTAACAGGATCACTTGAGGCCAGGAGTTTGAGACCAACCTGGGCAACACAGTAAGACCTCCATCTCTAAAAAATATTTTTTTAATGAGATAGGTTTGGAGGCTGAGAAAGGATCCCTTGAGTCCAGGAGCTCGAGCCTACAGTGAGCTGTGATTGTGCCACTGTACTACAACCTGCACAACAGAGCAAAAACAAGGAAGGAAGGAAGGAAGGAAGGAAGGAAGGAAGGAAGGAAGGAAGGAAGGAAGGAAGGAAGGAAGGAAGGAAGGAAGGAAGGAAGGAAAGAAGGAGATACAAAGATAAATCTATACATGAAGAAACTATGAAATATGGAAAGTAGGACTGAGTAAATATCTTAACTTTTACTGTTGCCTAAGTAATCAAAGCTAAAAAAGATACTATGGATAAAACTAACAGATGATAGGCTGAGAGAAGGTCTTTTCAAAGTATAAAATCAATAAAGAACTAAAAGGAATTCTTCCAAACAACCAGAAAAGATAAGGAACACTATAAAAATAAAATGGCCAAAGGCCTTGAACATGCAAATTGCAAAAGTAGAAACCAATATAACTAAAAGTGTTTTAAGAGACATTCCACCTCCCAAGTAATCAGAGAAATGCAAACGAAAACAGCAATGAGACTCTGTGCCCATAGCTCAGCGGTTAGGGCGCCGGCCACATACACCGAGGCTGGTGGGTTCAAACCCAGCCCGAGTCTGCCAAACAACAATGACAACTACAAAAAAATAAATAAATAAATAAAATAAAAAATAGCTGAGCATTGTGGCGGGTGCCTGTAGTCCCAGCTACTAGGGAAGCTGAGGTGAGAGAATCGCTTAAGCCCAAGAGTTTGAGGTTGCAGTGAGCTATGACACCACAGCACTCTTCCTAGAGCAACATAGAGAGACTGTCTCAAAAAAAAGAAAACAACAATGAGATGTAATTCTGGACCAATCACATTGCCAAAAGTTAGAAAGTTGAATAATCAAGTGGCTGTGAAAAAACGGTGTGAGGTTACACCTGCACAGCCATTCTGAAGAGCAATTCAGCCGTGCCTAGTGAAATTCAGACTGAGTGCATCCCATAGCAACTCAATGAGGGAAATGAAATTCTTTTCAGCAGATGGTACTGGGAAAACTAGATATCTATATGGAAGGTAAAAAGAAGAACTTTGATCTCTTTACTCAACACAATAATAAATTTGAAAGAGATTATATGCTTAAAGGTAAAAACTAAAGCTATACGGTTTCTGGAAGAAAACATAGAAAATTTTCTTTATGACCTTGGGACATTCAATGACCACCTAGAGAGGACACAAAAAGCACTTAACTGTAGAAGAAAATAATTACTAAATTTCATGTCATCAAAATGAAAAAAACTAGGGTTCTTCAAAAGATACTTTAAATAGAAAAACCAAAGAATGGATGAAATATTTGCATCAAAAGTACCTGACAAAAATTTTGTATCCAAAATACATAAGGAAAATTTATAATTCAATAATTAAAACAGAAAGCAATTTTTAAGGGGAAAAGTACTTAAACACATTCCACAAAGCAGCCATATAAAACACATTAAAAAGTGTTGAATGCTGTCAGTCAATGAGAAATTAAAATACAACAAACACATAAAAAAAATGTTGAATATTGTTAATCAACAGAGAAATCAAAATTAAGGCTACTGTGAGATATCACAAGAATAGCTAAAAGGAAAAAGAGTGACAACACCAAATGTTGGCAAAGATGTGGAGCCACTAGAACTTTAGTGTATGCTGGTAGGAGTGTAAAATGATGCAATCACTTTGGAAAACTGAGAGTTTTGTGCTGTTGTTTTTTTCAGAGACAGGGTTTCACTCTGTTGCCCAAGCTGGAGTGCAGTGGTGCAATCATAGCCACTGCAGCCTCCAACTCCTGGGCTCAGGTGATCCTCCCACCTCAGGCTCTCAAGAGTAGCTAGGACTACAGGCACACACAGGTATGTATACTCTCCTATTTTCTTTCTTTCTTCTTCTTTTTTTTTTTTTTTTTAAGAGATATGATCTTACTATGTTGCCCAGGCTGCTTGTGAACTCCTGGCCTCAAGAAATCCTCCCACTTTACCCTCCTGAGTAGCTAGGACTACGGGTGCATCCCACTAGGCCTACCTCATTTTTTCTATTTTCTTTTCTCTTTTCTTTCTTTCCTTCCTCCCTTCCTTCCTTCCTTCTTACCTTACTTCCTTCCTCCCTCCCTCCTCTTTCTCTTCCTTCCTTCCTTTTTTATTTTATTTATTTATTTATTTTAGACAGTCTTCCGGTGTCGCCCTTGGTAGAGTGTCGTGGCATCACAGCTCAGAGCAACCTCAGACTGTTGGGCTTAAGCAATTATCTTGCCTCAGGCTCCTAAGTAGCTGGGACTATAGGCACCCACCACAATGCCCAGCATTTTTTTGTTGCAGTTGTTGTTTAGCTGGCCTGGGCCAGGCTTGAACCCGCCAGCCTTGATGCATGTAGCTGGTGCCGTAACCACTGTGCAACCTATGGGCTCCAAGCCATTTTTTTTTTTTGAGACAGAGTCTCACTTGTAACCCTCAGTAGAGTGCTATGGTGTCATAGCTCACAGCAACCTCAAACTCTTGGGCTCAAGCCATATTCTTGCCTCAGCCTCCCAAGTAGCTGGGACTACAGGCACCCACCACAACACCTGGCTATTTTTAGAGATAAGATCTTGCTCTGGCTCAGGCTGGTCTCAAACCTGTGAGCTCAGCAATCCACCCACCTCGGACTCAACAGAGTTATAGGATTACAGGCATGAGCCACTGCACCAGGCCTTCTTTCTTTTTTAAGACAGAGTCAGAGAGCTGTGGAGTCAGCCTTGCTCACAGTGACCTCCTACTCCTGGGCTTTGAGCCCTCTGAGGATCCCAAAGGATCCTCCTGTCTCAGTCTCCCAAATAGCTGGGACTACAGGCACCAACCACAACTCCTGGCTAAATTTTCTATTTAGAGTAGATACAGGGTGTCACTCTTGCTCAGGCTGGTTTCAATATCCTGAGCTTAAGTGATCCTCCCACCTTGGCCTCCTGTAGCGCCAGGATTACAGGAGCCACTTGCACCCCACCTTTCTTATTCTTTTGTAGAGACACAGTCTTGCTATGTTACCCAGGTTATTGATCAGTTTTCTTAGTTGCAAGCAAGAGATGACTCTGGACAGTTAACTGGAAAGAAAGTTCATTGACTTGATATTGAGTAAGTCCCAGGATTGTTGAAAAGGCATGCATCATCAGCTGGGTGCCTGTGGCTCAAGCTGCTAAAGCGCCAGCCACATACACCTGAGTTGGCAGGTTCGAATCCAGCCCGGGCCCACCAAACAACAATGACAGCTGCAACCAAAAAATAGCAGGGCATTGTGGCGGGCGCCTATAGTCCCAGTTACTTGGGAGGTGGAGGCAGGAGAATTGCTTGAGCCCAGGAGTTGGCGGTTGCTGTGAGCTGTGATGCCACGGCACTCTACCCACAGTGACAGGCGAAAGAAAGAAAGAAAGAAAGAAAGAAAGAAAGAAAGAAAGAAAGAAAGAAAGAAAGAAAGAAAGAAAGGGCATACATCAATAGTTCATTCATTTTGGCCAGGCATGGTGGCTCACACCTGTAACCCTAGCACTCTGGGAGTCCTAGCTACTCAGGAGGCCAAGGCAAGAGGATCACTTGAGCTCTGGAGTTAGAGTTTGCTGTGAGTTAGGCTGACACCACAGCACTCTAGCCTGGGCAACAGAGTGAGACTCTGCCTCAAAAAAAAAAAAAAAAAGTTCATTCCTTTTTATTGTCAAATAGTAGTCGATGGTATGGATTGTACCAAAATTGATTGAAATATTCACCTATGGAATAACCTATGAACACATGGTTTTATTTTAGCTTTTGGCTATGAATAAGCAGGTACAAACATTCATGCATAGGTTTTTATGTGGATACAAGTTTCTATTTCTCTGAGATAAATGCCTAAATGTGTAATTACTAAGTCATGTGATAGTTGTACATTTAGGTTTGCAAGAAACCATTAAACTTTCCAGTGTGACTGTATCATTTTATATTCCCACCAGCAATGTGATCCAGTTTCTCCAAATCCTTGGAAGCATTTAGTGTTGTTGCTATATTTTCTTTTAGCCGTTTGGATATGTGTGTGATGTCTCATTATAATTCTAATTTCCATTTACCTGATGGCTAACAGTGTTGAACATCTTTTCATGTCCTTATTTGCCGTTTGGATATCTTCCCTTCAGTGAAATGTCTGAAATTTCTCTTTTCATCCTCTTCACACAAGCTTTTGCTGAGCAAAAATCTTTAATTTGGATGAGCTCCAATTTGTCAATTTTTCGTTTTATGGATCAAATATTTGGGGTCATGTGTCTAAGGCAGCGGTTCTCAGCCTGTGGGTTGCAACCCCTTTGTAACAATGAAAATACAGGGCAGCATTAGGAAGGTTGAGAACCACTGGTCTAAGGACTCTGACTCATCCTAAGTCTGAAAGATTCTCTCCTATGCTTTTTCTCAAATTTTTAGAGTTTTCTCTTTTGCATTTGTCAGTGATACATTTTGAATTAATTTTGTATAAGATATGAAGTTTAGTTTAAGGGAGGAGGTTGTTTTTTTTTTTGTATATGGATCTTCAATTGTTCCAACATGGTTTGCTGAAATGGCTATCCTTTCCCATTGAATTGTTCTGGCACTTAGTCAAAAATCAAATGTCCATATTAATATGGATATATTTCTTGAGTGTGCATGAGTGTTTATAGTAGCATTATTCATAATAGCCAAAAAGTGGAAACAACCCAAATGTCCATTTCCTGGTGAATGGGTATATGAAATGTTACAATAAAATATTACTTAATCATAAATATGAATGAAGAGATGTTGGTGTGAAGATGGAGAAAAGGGAACACTTCTCCACTGCTGGTGGGAATGCAAACTAATATGTTTCTTTTGGAAAGAAGTTTGGAGAACACTCAGGGATCTAACCTGCCATTGGATCCTGCAATTCCTCTACTAGAAGTATATCCAAAAGACGAAAAATCACTTTGCAAAAAAGATATTTGCACCAGATTATTCACTGCAGCTCAATTCGTAACAGCCAAGTCATGGAAGAAGCCCAAGTGCCCATCAACCCATGAATGGATTAATAAATTGTGGTATATGTATACCATGGAATACTATGCAGCCTTAAAAAAGATGGAGACTTTACCTCTTTTATGTTTACATGGAGGGACCTGGAACATATTCTCCTGAGTAAAGTATCTCAAGAATGGAGGAAAAAGTATCCAATGTACTGAGTACTTCTATGAAACCAACTTATATTTGCTCACACTTTCTTATGAAAGATAGATCACAACTATAGCCCAGGATGAAGGAGAGAAATGGAGTGGGAAGGGAAGGGAGGGGGGAGGTTTGATAGTGGGAGGGTAAATGGCGGGACCACACCTGTGGAGCATATTGCAAGGGTACAAGTCAAATCTATCAAATATAGAACATAAATGTCTTAAAATAATCAAGTAAATGAGGTGAAAGCTATGTTGATTGGTTCAATGTAAGCACGTCAGATTGTATAAAAAAAATCAACACATTGTACCCCACATATGCATAAATGTATTCATGATCTATGTGTATGTGACTTAATAAAAATATAAACATAAATAAATAAATAATAAAAAATGAATAAAGTACTGATATATGCTACTACAGATGAGTCTTAAAAGTATTATGTTAAAAAGAGAGGCACAAAAGATCATATTCTATATGACGGTAGTAAATCCAGAGTCAAAAGGTAGATTTGTGGTTGCCAGGAGTCAAGGGAAGGAGAGAGCAGGTAGTGAATGTTATTAGGCAGGGTTTCTTTTTAGGATGTTATCAGATATGGGGATCCTAAAATTGATTGCAGTGATGGTGGTATGTGTCTGCAAATATACTAAAAACCCTGAGTTGTATACTTTAAATGGATTTATTGTATGGTGTGTGAATTATATCTCAACAAAACTGTTATTAAAAAAAAAAGTAGAGTCAACACCATCACCACTCCTAAATAGCCAAAACAATAGGCGAGTATTTTATGAGGAAAACCCCCCAGGCAATTGAAGCAGCTTCAAAAATACATTACTGGGACTTGATCAAACTAAGGAGCTTTTGCACAGCCAGGAACATAGTAAGTAAAGCAAGCAAACAGCCCTCAGAATGGG